>JAUZST010028650.1:0-29828 GCA_034779995.1 Parotocinclus haroldoi | reverse complement strand
GGCTTGCTCAACCTGGGATTGGCCTTTTAAGCTAATATAAGATTGTAAAGCTGCTTTGAGACAATGCACCATTGTAAGAAGCCCTATATAAATAAATTTGAATTGAACTGGGTTAAATTATATTTAAAAAAATGTAATTAAAACTGGTAATGACTCTTTCTCAGGACCATGCTTGGAGCCACTGATCTCTCCACTCTACGCTTCCTCTTTCTGGGCCTCGTCCAGATACAACTTCCTCTACTCTGCTCATTTTGGCAAACTCCACGGTAAGTTGGCAGTCCAGAGGCTAAACACACATTAGTTAGTCAAGTAGCAATAAAAGGTGTAAGCCTAAAGATATATATCCTCTGTCTGTACATAGGAAGCAGTGGCTGGTCTCCGGCTCCTGGTGACACTCAGCCATGGCTGCAAATTAACCTGGGTAGAAAGTATCGTATCATGGCAATCGCCACACAGGGTACCTTCAACTCTTATGACTGGGTGACCAAGTACACTCTTCTCTATGGAGACCGATTTGATGCATGGACTCCATACGTCATGAAAGGCGGTAACATGGTACAGTCAGAGTTTATGTTTATGTTTCGTGCCTAATCGCTACAGATCGCTCATGGACCAAAATGTGTCAAGCTGCCAGGCTGCCAACTTCTGGCAAAGCACTGAACTCACAACTGCTTGCGCTGATTGCCGTATCAGTCGCTCCTTAGAAGAGTGTCTGGTAAATGCTGCAAATGTATATCAATGTCACAATGTGATGGACTACAAAACTGGTGGACTTATCAGCTATTTATTTCCACAGTGTTTGGGTTTGTCCACTTGTTCCTCAAATGTCCCAGACTCTAAAATATTCAGTTAACAAACACAATTTATTTGTTTCTGTGCCACTGTTGAGCCCTTGCAAGGACTGTACAATGTATGATTGTATCAGTTGGATAAGGGCATTGGCTAAAAACTGTACATATAAATAAAGAGACCTTTTGGTTTAAGAATCTTATAGGGCATACTTAGGAAATACATTGCTATACCATAACAAACACATTCCAACCAGAAATCAGTTTGACTGCTAGAATAGCTGGGAATACACAGCTAGACAAACAATATCACTAGACCTCTTTTAGGGGCGCTATCGCTCCCTATAGCTTGATCTGTACCTTTTTCTAGTTTATGGATAATGGAAAAGCCATATAAGATCTTAATGTATTACAAATGTTAAATGACAGATATATTTGAGGCAAATACTCCACACATTTTTATACGTATAATTTGCTACTTTCATAATGCTAAACTTTTTGGGTCTTTTTAAATTCTCCTTACCTCTAGACCCCCATATTCAAAACTCCCCCTCCCCATTCATAAATCTGTAGTGTTGCCCCTGACCAACAGTTATATGATTTATAATGCATGTTGGATATTGTACTGCCAAGGCACTGATTGGTAAATGCAAACAATAACACAATCTTATTGTGTTACTTGTGCAGTGTATATGTGAGTTTTTGTCCTGAAAACATTCTTTTATTTCTTTTCATTTAGACCTTGCCTGGAAACTGGAACTACTACCAGGTAAAGAGAAATGTCTTCCACTACGCTTTTACTGCTAAGCACCTGCGTTTCCTTCCCATGGGCTGGAACACAGAGAACGGTGGCAAAATTGGTGTGCGACTTGAGGTCTACGGGTGTCCCTATGGTAAGGAGCTCAGGAGTGCTTTTTGACTAATCAGTAAAGTAAGTAGGTAAAATAATAAAGTCTGGGCTTACTGTATATTTAGTGCTTTTATATGTTATTGACACATTCACAAGGAGTGTAGCATGCAGTTAATGCACTTTAGTCTGACCAGATTTTCAGAAAAGCTGCTTGACGCTGCAGTTTCCCTGCAGTGATTATTAAGTCTCTGTAATCCAGTTTGCAGAACCAGGCGCATCATTTCCATTTCATAATCTCAATTGCTTCTATTGAACTTATTGCCATTTTGACCTTTAATATCTGATGCTCTGGCATTTCAGACTCGTACGTCATGCATTTTGAGGGAGATGACATGGTGGCATACTCGTTGCCCGGCGGGAAGATGAGAACGCTGCAAGACCACTTTGCTCTGAACTTTAAGACCCTGGAGAAGGACGGAGTATTGCTGTACAGTCAAGGACTGCAAGGAGATTCAGTCATGCTGGAGCTGAAGACTGGTCGATTGTACCTGCACATGAGCCTGGGTAAATTAAAAACAGTTTTCCAAAAACTGTCATAAGGCGTGCAATGCATGTAGTACAGTGCCAGTTCAACATTGAGGGGGGACAGACTGCTTACTCTCCCCAACCTAACACATTATATTAGTATTGTTGTGCAGTATTTGAAATAAAACATATGATATTCTTAAAAAAGAAATGGCAAAAATTGGTATTAAGTATGCCAAAAAATGTGCCTATAATACGAATATATAGTTATTTACTACTTTATTCAGCTTTCCAATCTTGTAATATCAAATATGAAATACAATCAGAAGCATTTGTCATTGGGTGTAATGGTTGTTATTACAGGGAGCAGCACGGTTCATAACACAAACGGCATGACCACAGTGAGGCTCGGCAATCTGCTAGACACACAGCACTGGCATTACGTCACCATCAAACGCTACGGCCGGGAGCTCAATTTCACACTAGACAGCCAGACGGAAAGTGTATTCCTCAATGGAGAATTTAATTATTTGGATCTGGCCAAACAGGTGAGTAAGCCATGCATAACAAATCAAAGTCCAGAACAATTGGATTTACTCAAAAGAGCTGTTTTGAGGAAAAAAAAGAAGATGCAAAAGTAGGAAATAACATTGCTGGTTACATCAAGAAATGGTACCTAGTGTTGGAAATTGTAGTGATGTCAAATCCACACAGTCATGTTTATTTCCTCAGAAGCAGCAGGACTATAAGGTTGTATGATGATGTGTCTATACAGAATGAATAAAACTAACACTGCAAATAAGAGAAAAGTTAAGCCCATATGGAAAATGCAAACTAATAAAATATTGTTTATTTAGTTGCAGAAATTATTCTGTGCTTTCAATATGGGACCATATTTCAGTCCCAACATTTTTTAATTTGGCTTATTTTGCACTGCCTTGGTAAAATATGCATGGGTGTCCCTGGAATATAGATCACCTTAAAGGGAGCTTATGCTGCACTAACATCTCAATGTAAAAACCTTTTTTTTAATGTGCTGCAGGTCTGATATGCTGGATGGTGTGCTTTTTAACAAATGTAATGCAATTTACCAGATAAAAACATGAAATCTGTCGGGTTCATACTGTCAGCCATGAAATAAAGTTATGTTATGGTTCTGGAATAAAAGTATATAAAGACAAACTGCTGGGTATTTTAAATGAGCATTTTCCTTATCATCCCAACTTGATCTGTTTTGTACAACTTGTACAACTTCACATAACGATGGAGTCTAAAATAACCCTCCCAACACCACCTACAATAATGTTACACTATACTAATTAATGTTATACAATAAAGCATACTTTAGATGGATGTTTAGATGTGAAACCTGTCGACAACCATGCAACTAAGTCATTAAGTCACCCTCACTCATTTATTCACTGACAGTGAGCCAGTCAAAGGTTTACTGCTCACAAAAATTTAATGAAATATCCCCTAATTTTTGTGAGCAGTATACAAACAAACAAACAATAAAAACAACTGCTCCTCAGTTTGCATAGTGCTGAATTAGCACCATTTAGATGCAAACCTCTCACTAGTTTTAAAAACATAGGAAACAAAATATACACTGCTCACAAAAATGAGGGGATATTTCGAAAAAAATATGAAGCGTTTAAACCAGCATTTGATTTTATTTCTTTAACCAAGATATTCAGACAAGCAAATGCAAAGTCAAAGAAAGTTGTTTGATTAGGCAAATGAGATGCAAACTCAATGATGGTGATTGAGTAGTAAGTGATATATTCATGGGGTGAACAGAAGCATGTTAAACTGCATGAGAGTGCCCCATATTGAGTATCAGTCAGTAGAGTGTATGGTCACCCAAGACTGTTAAACACTGTCTTAAACACTGACAGTGATGGGATATGGACAGGATCAGATTACCCAGCAGTTCTTGTGAGATCCTCTTCATATTCATTTTCAAATATCAACTTATTTTTGCGAGCTGTTTATATGAGTGCGTAAGAGAAAGATAGTTGTTTTAAAGGTTAATTTTTTTAAAGGTTTTAAAGGTTTTATTTTGTACATTCTGTCTACAGATATATGTGGGTGGGGTGATAGAAAAAGATTCGCCTCACCTCCCAGGAAAGGTTAACTTCCGTGGATGCTTGGAGAACGTATTTATCAACGGAATTAACGTCATTCAAAAGACCCAATACCAAGAACCCGATGTACGACTCGCACCTAAAAAGGTACCATTTAATAGCAATGGCTTTGTGTCAAACAGTGCTTACCATGCTATCTTATTTCAACTATTGTAATTACTGTTTTAAATGAACTTAATCTGAATTAAAGCACTTCACTAGCTAATTAAATGGTGTCACATTTCTATACCTGTGACGTAGGTCTATACTTAGTGGTGACAGAACGAATTTCTTTCTTCAGAAAAAGATGCACTACACATGCCGTGACCTTCTGTGGAGGCCTATGACCTTCGCAGGGCCCAACAACTACCTTCAGGTTCCTGGGTTCGTCCGCAGGACCCGACTGGCTGTGAAGTTTAAGTTCCGCTCGTGGGACTACACAGGTTTGCTGATGTTTACCAGATTAGCTGATGATCTGGGCTCTCTGGAGCTGGGACTGAGTGAGGGTCAGGTCAACGTCACCCTCATACAGCCAGGGAACAAGAGACTCCGCTTCGCAGCAGGTATCCTTTCTGTTTGATCCAGAACATTCTTTAAAGAGAAAAATGTTGTGGTGAATTTACTTGGCGAGTCAAAAAGAAAAGTCAAATGTATTTCTGTAGCGCTTTTCACAATGAAGCATGGTTTCAAAGCAGCTTTACAAATATCTACATCCGAAGCCCTAATTGAGGATTAGGAATTAAATTAAGAATTAAATATAATAACCAATTATTAAGTCTATAGATCTTTTAAAAATAATCAGAAGCTAAAATAAAAATAAAAAAGAGATAACATATTTGAAGGAAATATAATAATTACAATAAAATATATAATAAATAGAGAATATACAACTATAGCTCATAAGACAGTAGCAGCAATAAATAGCAGAATAAAATAATGTCGAGATGATTAGTGTCAGCATTATTTAGACCAGAGCAGAGTTCTTGTAGGTTCTTGTGTCCTCAGCTAGAAAATGTTGTTGGCATTGTTGGCATGGCAGTCAACCGACAAAGGGAAGGGGGAGTTATTACCCTCTGATGGACTGAGTAACAGATGATGGAAGAACAGTCTGAGTCGAGCCGGAGCTGCTACCAGAAGAAGAGCTCAGAAAGAAAAGTGAACCCTTCCCATGTGATATATTTTCATTTCGACACTGAAAATTATGGAAATAATGTAAAGTAGTCAGTCTACAGCTTGAATAACAATGTAAATTTGCTGTGCCCTCAAAATAACTCAACACACATCCATTAACGACTACACTGCTGTCAACAAAAGTATAAGTATCATGTGACTTTTACACTCTCCCATACTGGTCACTGGAAGTTCAACAGGGGTGCCCTCACTTTTGTTGACAGCTGTTTAGACATTAATGGCTTATTTTGAGGGCAATTCAAATTTACACTGTTTACACTAGCTGTAGACTGTGTCATATCTTTAGTGTTGTCCCATGAAAAGACATTATAAACTAATTACAAAAATGTGAGGAGTGTACTCACGTGAGATACTGTAGTTAGTTGTTGTTTGGTCTATTAACAGAGCACATTTGTGCAAGTGCAGCATGAGACTCAGCACTAACTAAAAGAGCACAGCTAGAAAGGGAAGAACCAGAAGATAACATATCCAGGAGGGATCGCATGAGACATCAGCAACCCACCTCCCCAGCAACCAACAAACCTGAGTGATCAGACATGCGAGGCAAGAAGACAAACCAAAAGCCCAGATCATCACAAAAACCTCTGGCTTTGCCCTTGGGTTGCTCAGCTCAAGGTCAAAGTACTTTCTCTGGAACCCACATCTATGGGGTTACATTAAACTTTGAGCTAGGAAGCAAATGTTACCAGTTACCTGTTCTCTTCATGCTCTCAGTTCTTAGTACCTACTAAAACCGAGGAGAGATTCTATTGGTGGGGTTCCCTTAAACCCTCCAATTGTCCTCAATTTTCCATTTTCTTGTCATTTTCAATTAAACCTGAACCTTATGGTCATTCCTTAGATGCCTGTGATTATCCCGTCATGAAGAGACTTTGCTTAATTTATCTGAACAGTCCTAGCCTTTTCTAGTATCTAATACTAGCACTTTTCCTTTACCAGGGTACCGTCTGAATGATGGCTTCTGGCACACAGTGGACCTAGCTGCCAGAGATAACTTGCTGTCTATCACAATTGACGAGGATGAGAGCTCTCCACTTAAAATCACCAACCCATTTGCAATCCGGACGGGAAGCACCTACTTCTTTGGGGGTGAATAACAGACATAGAAAACAGAACAAAGACATAGACCATAGAATAAGAAGATAGAATTTTGCTTTGGTTTCCAACCAGGAGTCATAGATGAGCCAAAAGGCTTGTTTATTACAATTGCATTAGTTCTTTGCAGGGCATCACATACCAAGCCACTAACTCATTCATACACTGGGGTAATTTAGAGTAGCCAATTCACATACTGATATGTTTGGAGACCAGAGGTGACCCATGGTTGAGAAGGTGCAGCCAAACTGAGCCAGCATTATCTCAAAAAACAGAAACACACAATTTATGTACAGTATCTGTAATGAAGCGATGTGGTTTGGAACCAAGATACAGAGACTGGAAGATGTGGTGTGTGGTCTGCACCCAGGACGCAGAGAGGGAGGTTCTGTATGTGCTTTTGCATAATCTTATTCCATAACTCCTAATTCCATAAGTTTCAATCTGGGAATCTTAGCCGTGGGCGTGTGCGCAACCAACTGCACCACTAATGGGCTTGTGAAAACATGCCTATAGAGTGAGGCACAAGGCGTTGGTGGGAACTGAAAAGGGTGCTTATATCTAAAAATAGCATCTCACTAATAAATTAATGGATTGTGTATAATCCCCCAAACTCAAAAAAAGATCTGGTTACTTTCTTCAGGTTAAACTTCAAGTCTTTTTTCATAAACTGCTCACACAAATTTAGGGAATTTTCATTTTAAAATGTGAGAAAACATTTTGTGAGCAGTATACTTACTTCAGTTCATGATTAAATGTTCCTACTAACATTCTATAAATCACTTCTTAAAGTCATTAATTACTTTCCTTTATTCACTGCAAAGAAACCTAATTTTCTTTCAGACGTATGTTCTCTTTGTTAAGTCATTTACCTCTTTCTTAGTCATTTGGTTGTTTACTCTCCTTTGGTGTTTTCTACTTTAGTTCTTTACAGCTCTCATTTTAGTTTCACTTGATCACATTTCCCTTCTTCAACTTTTATTTCTTGTTCTTATTTTGTTCCCACAAACACGTATAACATGTCGATTTCTTTTCAAGTACACAGCAATTTTCAAAGACCTTGGCATTTCTTAAAAGAAAGTGCACTGCTCTTTTTGTTAGTCTGTTCTAATTAATCGATCATCAATTAATTATCAATTATTTACTCACTCATTCACTTTCCTATCCGCTTGATCCCTGGACAGGGTTGCGGGAGAGCTTGCGCCTAACTGGCTGCATAGACAGGAACAACCCTAGACAGGGTGCCACCCCATCATAAGGCACACACATTCATACACACATTTTGGGGCACTTTAGAGACACCAATTAACTGCACATGCCTTTGGACTGTGGAAGGAAACCGGAGTTCTTGAAGGAAAGCAACATGAACACTGGGAAGATAGGTAGTCCACACAGGCCAGTCCATTTTACTCTGGATCGTCGTGAGTCCTGGACAAGCGACATTGCAACCCACCAAGCCACAGTGCCATCCAAAATCAATTATAATAGTATAATTATCGATGAATAATGTACATAATCCAAGTTTCCATCACAAGCTGAGTATAAGGTTCTCGATGTTCTCTAAGCTCCCTAGAGCACTGCTCTTTGCAATATGTTGTTAAGAGAATAATACATTTGTGATCAGCATAAAGCAGGGACTAAACGTGAGATATTCGCATTGTTATTGCCTCAGGATGTCCGAAAACCAATAACACTGCACGCTGTGTAACCAAACTGGCCCGCTTTCACGGATGCATGCAGCAGATCTTTATTGATGACGAGCCTGTGGACATTGATGTAATGCTGCAGAGGAAATGGGGCAGATACACAGAACTGCTGCTGGGAACTTGTGGCATCACTGACAGGTGTGTTAGCTGTGTGTGTGTGCGTGTGTGTGTGTGTGTCTGCGTGTGTGCGTGTGCGTGCATGTAATTATGTGTTATTCTCTATCGTCTGCAAAATGTCAAGCTGACCAATGCATAAAGTATTCTTCTCATGTTAATTGTCACATCTTACCCATTTTTATTCAGTTATTTAATAACATTTTAAGTATTCTTATTCAATAGAGGATTCATAGCACAAATAACACCACATCCCCAATTCACTTTACGTTAGTACTTCTCAGTCTCTTATCCACTAGTTAATATCTTCTAAACAGTGAAAGTAAAATCAGCAGCTTCTTCTAAACTTAAATACAATTCTGTGTTATAGGAATCAAAAAAGCCCCCGAGACAATCAATAACATATATAACATATTTATTTATATAGAGCTTTTTACAATGGTGCACTGTCTCAAAGCAGCTTTACAACGTTATGCTACCCTAAAAGGCCAGTCCATAATTGAGCAAGCCTAGGGTGACAGTAGCAAGGAAAAGCTCCCTAAAAATTGTAAGAAATAAACCTTGGGTGGACCAAGACTCAAAAATGGACCCGACCTCCTTGGGTGGCCTAGATGTAACTGAAATAGTTATGTTTGTAGTAATAGGAGAATGACGTAAATAATAACAGCTAAAGTGATGTAAAAGATATGCATATATATATATATATATAGTAATAATAATAGTTCCATTAACATGCTCAAATGGGAAACCGATGCGCTCTGGATGAGGCAAAAAATTGGAAAAATTGGGAAACAGTTCTTGTCTAGCCTAAAATAAAGATAGCCAAATAGTATTATTTAGAAGATAATTTGTAGTATAATCGTGTCTGTCTCATAGAAATCTATATTTGCTTAACAGTGAGTGTCATATTCTAAAAGTAATTTATCTTCCTTATGTATGAAAGTACTTCTTCCAGCTTTTAGGCAACAGCGTCTGTAGCAATTATATACTTTAGCAATTTTAACACCTCATTAACTACTCATGAGCATTTTGTATTGTGTCTATTCATCTCACACAACTAATTAATGAAATCATGACAGTTACATAACTATATCAACTTATCAATTTTGTCATTTTGTTCTGTCTTTTGGGTAACATTTGAATTACTCAAGCATATGATATTTCTATATCATATGCTTGAGTAATTCAAATGTTTTGCCTTGTATGAGTCTATGGGTACTGGGGTAGTTACTCCAAAAAATGAATCCATTACAAATTTCGAATTACTATATCCATTATTCTAATGATCATAACGGAATGGGCAGTATGTGTTCCTGGAGAAAAGCAACAACAAAAAAATGCAAGCGATTTTTTTAAGCAATTGGTTCAAATGACTCAACACTTTGTTGTTGTGCATGGACAAATAACAAAGACTAAAACACCTAATATATAGTGGAAGATTGGGAGTAATTGATATATTTCTTTCAGAAATGTGAATAACGCAAGTAAGTTAACGTTCAATTGTGGTTTTCTCTCGGTAGCGTTTCTCTCAGTTCAAGGATATTCTAGAATATTCTAGGACATCTCTCCCTGTCTGGATCCCAGCCATTGTTGTTTTTTTTCATTGTTTTATTTAAACAGAAATAATAATGCAGGTACTAAGGTCCAGGGATGGAGTGGAGGCTTCACAATGAATCACAGAACAGATTTTTATCCATGTTGGACATAACATTGATTCAACAAAACATAGTTTAAAAGGATTAATAAATCATATTAATGACACACCTACACATTATTTAGGAATGTAACTGAAGCAGTTTCCCCTTCCCAGAGTGACTGAAGCTTTTGATTGGCCTTCACTGACTCCTGCCAGTTTGGTTCTGAAGACCAGTCAGTTCTTAAGCCATGCTAAGGACACTATGGATGGGCAGCTGTGTTATCCAGGCAATGTGGTGATTCATTTAAATTTTTCTGCTTTTTCAGGTGCTCTCCAAACCCATGTGAACATGAGGGAAGATGTATACAGTCTTGGAATGACTTCCTGTGTGTCTGCAACAACACTGGTTACAAAGGGGAAGTGTGTCATAACTGTGAGTACCATAAACAATGTCTTTGAGTAGGATTGGCTGTATGTGTTTGTGCTATTGAAAAATGGTCCCTGCTTATTATCTTTTTTATCTTTCTCCATACGCATTTTCTTCGTTATTCAGCGGTCTACAGGGAGTCGTGTGAGGCATACAGACTCAATGGAAAATATTGGTCAGGCAACTACACTATCGACCCAGACCTGAGTGGTCCATTGAAGCCCTTCACTGTTTACTGCAAGATGACATGTAAGAAATACATCTCAGATCAGTTCCCACTGGTATCTTCATCTCACATCTCTCCATATTTCTGCAAGTTTCTTAACCTCAAATCTCATAATCCTCAAGTATTCTCATTTTACTTGACCTCACACGTTTTGGGGTCCTCATCTCATTATACCTCATGTTTCCTCAAGTATTCTTATCTCGCATCAACTCAAATTTCCCTTTCACACATGAAGCACTTCCACCTCACAGCGAGAACATCTTGAGTTTCCAGGTGAAGTGACCTAGGTCTTTTCTGTGTGGAGTTTGAGTGTCCAGCCCTTGTCTGCTGGGTTTACTCTGGGGACTCTGATTTCCACAGTCCAAAGACATACATTGGGTTAATTCCTTATGCAACAATGGCCCCATATATATATATACTGCTCACAAAAATTAGGGAATATTTCATTTGATTTCGAAATCATGGTTTCACATGAACTCACCTTTTCCTGTCTACTCACCTGACAAAACTTCTTTCCATATAATTATAATTATCTCATTTCACCTTGTGGTTTCCCATTTCACATTAACATGTTTACCTCAAGTATCAAAATTACCTTTGGTTTCTTCATATTTCCCCATTTCACAGCTCTTCTTCCCCCTGACCTTAAATTTACAAAAAATATCACCCTGTACTGTACCTCTAACATTTAACGCCATTGTCCTGTATAATCAAGTTACCTTTGTTAACCTTAGGACTTTAAACCCTGCACATCTCACATCAGCTTATGATTCCCCACTCGAATTAACATAACATTGCTTCCTCAAGTCACATCACCTGATGTTATCTTAAACGTGCTTAAGCTACATCATCATGTTTCCTCAAATCCCCTTAAGTTTCCACATGTCATATCAACTTGTTTTCTCATAATTTCTCAGGTTTCATGATGGCACTCCGTGTTTTCTTAAGTTTCTTCATGTTTCCTCATGTCACATTCCCTCATATATCTTCAAATTTCCTCAAGGCGCATGATCATGTTTTCTCAGATCTCCTTCCAAGGTTTCTTCATCTCACATCACCTCATGCTCCAATAAAATTCCTAGTTCCCTGAAGGCACATCACTACATGTTTCTTCCAATTTCAAGACTCCTCGTGTCAACTCATTTCATCAAACCTCCTCCAAAGTTCCATGTAACACTACCTTGTGTCCTCAGATTTTCTCACATTCCCTCAATTCGATGTTTCATCAAATTTCTCCTCATGTCACATTTCTAAAAATATCATGTCAACCCTTAAATCTGTCAATCATTCAACTTCCATTTAATCCACATGGGGTCACGGGCCACCCCATGTCAATAAGGAGGTCTCATGAGTTTCCCTAATGTCACATCAGTTCTCAAATTTATTAATCTCATTTTATACTCACATTAAATTAATACTTCTTTCTTCATCACTTCGTTTTCCAAGACTTTGTGCCACATGTTTTTTACATCACATTTCCTGATCTCTTGTGGGCAATAATGTCTCTAGCTTCCCTTAAGTTGCTTTACCTCATGTTCATGTATCACTTGTAATCTACTAATTCCTTACTTTTTGCATGCTTAGCTAAAATTACGGTACCTCTACCTATTATATGTACCTGACAGTTACTTAAGGTTTCTTAAATGAGCTACTCAGATACTAAATGTATAACCTAAGGAAGAGTACAAAATGATTCCTGCATTTATTACAAAACAAGACATTTGCTGTAATAGCCAACCTTCAGCGTGTACACATACATTCAGTTTATTGAGTACTTTGTCTATTTTTCCCCAGTGAGTAAATCATGGACTGTTATTGATCACAATCGCCTCGACAGGACCAAGGTGACAGGCACCAGTGTGGATCGTCCTTATATAGGGGACGTCAAGTATGTGAATGCCTCGTGGGATGAGGTTACTGCCTTAGCCAATACATCTCTATATTGTGAACAGTGGATAGAGCTTTCCTGCTACAAGTCCCGTCTCTTAAACACACCACGTAAGTTTCCATCTGCACCATGAAGGTCTTAATGGTTTTTACTGGACTCGAACCATTGTCTGATTTCAATGGAATGATGTGAAATTATGTAAACGACAGTGTTAATCAACAAATATTGATTGCTGCATATGGTTTTTCTCAACTGGGTAACTGTTCAGATATTTTTTTATAACAAAAAAATAGTTAGTTAGTAAGTAATACTTATTGATATAAGTAAAGGTACAAAAGCTTAGTGCCTTGTCTCGAAAGTGTAACATGGTTGAGGAAACCAATAGGGGTTGCATTGCACAGTATTCATTTTGTAATATACATGTTGTTACTATTATTAATATATACTCTCATTTATGAAAATCAAAATGTATTAAATTTAATACCATTTTGCATAACTAAAGCAAAAATGCTTTGTCCATATTCTTTGTTTATCCTGTATTAAAAATGGCATCAAAGCAACTACTATTCCAATAATACTTTCTTCTCCTGTCCTGTATCCATTTTCAGATGGAATGCCTTACACTTATTGGATTGGTCGACACAATGAGAGTTATAAATATTGGGGTGGGTCTTTCCCTGAGAGTGGCAAATGTGGCTGTGCCATCAATCAAACATGTACAGACTCCAAATTTTGGTGCAACTGTGATGCAGATTATCGTCAATGGTAAGAGAGTGGGCGTAAACAAGTGCATGAATAAATCAATGTAAATAACGGAGACATAACTGATTAGTACAGACTGCACTTTGTCCTCTTAGAGGGGCTTTTTTAAAATAGCAGACAGTCAAAACGGGCTTTCAGTAGACCAGGACTTGCTTGTTCCTCTGTTAAATAGGTATGCAGATAAGGGCTACCTGATGTTCCGGGACCATCTCCCTGTCAGGAGAGTTGTGATCGGCGACACTAACCGCACTGGCTCAGAAGCTCAGTACAGCCTTGGACCACTGCGCTGTTATGGAGACCGTAAGTGATCAAAATGAGTTGAAGAGACAGCAAAGAGTGCATTCTGAGTGTATCCTGTCTTCTTAATACACAATTAAGCATTGCCATCTGTACCATGGATAACCATGGACGATGAGTATGCTAAGAAACCAAACCAACCAAGAGCAGATTAAAACACGTTTTGGACTTGAACATGCACATAAAGCTAAGCTTTGTTTTGCTTTGTGAATCTCTGCTGTGGACATGCCTGTGGACATTAGTTCTTCATCAAAAAGCAAAATTGGTGTGAGAATAAAATAATTAATTATTCAATGAATTTAACACATTAACTGTCTCGTTCCCACACCTTAATTATTTTGCTCCCACAATTTACTAACTCATTTCTACACTTCCCATACGTTAACTAGAAAAGTGTGTTTCCTGAACGAAACACTGAATGGTTAGCTGCCAGGCTATTGCTATATGGTCAATAATGTGCAGTAGCTTTGGTAGGCGGTTGCTATGTACTCCCAGGTAGTAGCTATGGTGTTGCTAGGTGGTTGTTAAGTGGTTGTAATGGGTTTGCTAGGTTTTCCAGGTGGTTGTTAGGTGGTTACTGTGGTTTCCCTGGTAGTTGCTATGTTGCAAAGTGTTTGTTAGGTGGTTGCTATAGTGAAGCTAAGTGATTAATATGGTTTCCCAGATGGAGAAAGTATAGTGTTGCTAGCTGGTTGACATGTTTTCACATGTAGTTGCTGTGGCATTTCCAAGTGGATGCTAGGGTGATTTGGTGTTTCTAGGTACTTGCTGTCGTTTCCCAGGAGGTTGCTATGGTGTTGATAAGCGGTTGCTAGGTGGTTGCAGTGGTAGTTTAGGCAGTTATTTAGTGGTTGCTATCTCAGATGACTGCTATGCTGGTTGTTAAATGGTTTCTGTGGTAGCCCAATGTAGTTTATTTGTATCATTGCAATAGGAGAAGTGTGGCAAAACTCTCGCACCCCATGCAATGCTATGGGAAATAAATTCAGCAGAAACCATGGGTCTGATCAAAATGCTGTATAGAAATCCAAATCAGACAGAATAACTTGGAGTTGAAACAATGTCGATATCTTGAAAACTGCAGGACGAGATATGTGATGTATACACTTTGCTGGCAAGCTCATTTCAAATGCCATAACAAATCAAATAACACATAGAATTCATGACTATATATCTGAAAATGACTTTTTGAGTCTGATTCCCATAGGAAGCATCTGGAACACAATCGCCATTACCAAACCCACCTATCTGACCTTTCCCACCTTTAAACCTGGCACAAGTGCAGACATCACCTTCCACTTCAAGACCTACCGCACCAACGGTGTCTTCCTGGAGAACTCAGACGATCATCTGCGCAACTTCATCAGGATCGAGCTGAACTGTGAGCATCAGTCCAGATTTCATCAATCATTTCGTCCTAATTGATCGAATACGAGGTGTGCAGCATCTGTGCCTAAAGGGAGAGCCCCAGCTGCTCAGGGTCTGTCTTCAAATCCCAGGTCTTGCAGAATTTACAGAACTCTGTGAAGAACTGGAGAGCTGTCCAGGGTGTATCTCTGCCTTCTCACTCTGAAGTCCAATATAAGCAGGGGTTAAACACTGCTTTAAAGTGTTAAAAACTGTTAAGTGGGAATGATTGTAAATCAATAGGACTACTGAACACTGAACACTGCTTGTTTTCTCTATTCTTTCCAGCGACCACTGAGGTCGTGTTTGTCTTCATGGTGGGTGATGGGATCAGGAACGTGACTCTGCGCACCACCAAGCCTCTAAATGACAACGAGTGGCACTATGTGGAGGCGGAGCTCAACGTAAAAATGGCACGCCTGAAAGTGGACTACTACCCTCCAGCTATCCACAAGTTCCCTGGGCAAACCTTCATCACCATGCAGTTCACACAACCCTTACTCGTAGGTACGAAAGCAACCTAGATAGGACTCACTTGGCATCACATAAGCTGTAGGTGGGAAACAAAGCGGCTTACAATTTTGGAGGTGCTGAAAAAGACAAAATGGAAAAAGGCTGATAGTGATGGTAAAACACGAGTAAAGTCTGTTTATTGGTTCAGATTCTTTCTCACCAGTATGAAGCTAACAGTAAAAGGAAGTGGTCAGTAAATGTTAGTGGTACTTGCTGGTGAGTGGCCCTCTTCTCCCAGTGGAGAAGCTGAACATAGGGTGGGGATAATATTTTAAGACTGGGGAATTGAGCAGAATAAACTGGTTAGGCTGGTTAGGTTAGATGGTTTTCATAATGAAAATGAAAAGCTTCTATAGAATGTATAAATATTATTTGTAAGACGTTTTAATAAGAAGCCATCCATCTGACCCATCTTACATTCTGAGAACACATTTTAGGTTTTATTACTACATTTTAAATTTACATTTTGAAACTTCAACAATGATAAATTGGTGTTGCAGTTGGATTATCCTGTGTTGACTAGTATTGATAGGAACCTTAGGAACTACCCTGACCCTGATCTGAGGAGGAATTGATATCAAATAAAAAAAAAACAACAAATGTGGAACTTGTATGCAGGTGCTGCCAATCACACTCTGAGGCCATACTTGGGTTGTCTTCGTGGGTTGCGTTTGAATGGCGTCCCTGTGGATTTGGAGGGGAAGGTGGATGAGCGAACTGGGATAAGGAGAAACTGTACAGGAGCATGTCTTAATGCCTCCATTCCCTGCAGAAACGGGGGTCAGTGCATCGACGGCTACGCATCCTACTCCTGCGACTGTAACAACACTGCCTTTGACGGCTATTACTGCCAGTTAGGTGAGTCTACAGAACCTCCACATTTCGTGCTCTTCTAGAGTAAACGCCATCCCATGCAGAAGACTCTAGAGATCGACTCTAAAGTCCAAATACCAATTCCATTTCTAAAACCAATTCCAATTAGGGAGGCGAATAAACAAAAACCGACCAGCAGTTAGCTCATGGTCATACATTAAGGTGATAAATGACTGGAGAAGAAGTGCAGCTTAGACTTATGCATGAGGTAACAAGGGTAGTGTTTGTACTACGAGAGACTAGTGTTAATACCATATAAAGTAGTATGTTCTTTATAAAGGGCAACAACATATTCAGGCCACTGGCTGTGTCTGATGCAGGGGAGTCTTAAAGAAGGCATTCAGTCCTTGGCCTTGCAAAAACAGCCCCTGCCAGCCCTGTGATAGACTGTCGTCCTGCATGTGGCACACTTATGCATGTGTCTGGTGTCCTCCAGTGATTGACACATTGGGATTCCTTGTGAACTTAACCAGGAAAATCAGAGATTAATGATGAAAAAGAAAACATATTGGAAATAAAATGAGCAGCAAGTGCAGCAAGTACTGTATCTTAAATAGTGGACATTTTGACGTTAAATGCCCTCTGGTGGACAATTGAGGTCCTACAGTGAACTCAAATGCAGGCCTCTATAAGGTCGTTTTTGTTACAATTTACTGTAAGGGTAAAAAATAACTTAATGTTCTTCACAATGCATTTCTTTCTCTTTGGTGGAGTGGTTTGGAAGTCAGATTTTAAAGATTTTCAAAGTAAGAGTTGTGGTAAGTAGTCTAGTAAACAGTTGATTTTGAGTGATAGCACCCACCTTTAGTATATGAATTTCAGATTCTCCCATCTGGGCCAAGGTTCATAACTCCATAATGTAGAACAAAGCGATACAGAGCCTTCCAGCCTTCCAGTTTCCTTCCAGTAACCATTACTCAGACGAACCAGTTAAAAATCTGTCTTAAAGGCTTGGGAACGTGAGAACTCTTATTTTTGTTTGTTACTAGTTATTTGTGTTTCTGGATTAACTGTCATTCTAGGGAGCACCCCTAGTATTTAGAGGGACATAACTGTACCCCTCTGCTGGCAGATCAGTGCAGGGACACAATTGTGCATAAAACATGAGCCTGTTAAACACTAAATAGGTTTATCGGTGAAGTGGTTTATCAAAAAAGTGGGTGTTAACCTGCCCTGGACGAGAAATTCATATTAAGTAATGTTTTATTTACTTGCTAACTGATACCTACTTTAGTTAATGCATTTGCTCCGCTCTCTGATTTAAAGCTCAAACTTTTGGAAAGGTGACGGCTGTTGCAAGTATACTGCTCCCAAAAATTAGGGGATATTTCTACTGCCATGGGTAAAATAATGAACCACAGCAACAGTTTACTGGGACCCCTGTAACTTACCTACCATTATTTGCGGAACTTCTAAAAGAAAACCACCATAAGCCTGGTTGAAAATAAAATATGCAGTTTTTTGCATATTTTAAAAGTATTTATGCAAATGTAACTTAAATGCTTTCATGTGCAGTTGGTTGGGCACCATTCCATATAATCCCCTGGTGATTTAGGAAGGTCTGAGAACTTAATTGATGTAATGGAATAAATGAGCAGAAATGTGTCAGATTTCATTTTGTCGTGTTTGATGCCATACATGAACAGACAAGGAATTAATGTAACTGTCCGTGGCACACTTAGCAGCCCCCCAGAGCTTGAAGAACAAACTGTCTTGGAAGCTGAAAGTTTTGAATATCAGTCTACTCTGCACTTTAACTATGTTACGTAAATCTACCCTATTCCTTCTGCAGTACAAAATATTTCTAATAATGTTTGATTGCATGGATTTTGGGGGTATAGTCTGTGCATTTTCACAGGTCCGTAACACAAGGTTAGTCATGTTGGGTGCTGGGCTTTTCTCAAAAGATGCCAAAACCATTATTAAGGTTTCTTCGTCAGTAGCGGTTCTTCAGATGTTCATTATTACATTTCTAGCATTTGGCAGACACCCTTATCCAGAGCGACTTACAACTCATATAGTCTTACAACCCAAGCAGTTGTGGGTTAAGAGTCTTGCTCAAGGACCCAACTGTGGCAGCTTGGCACAGGGGGGATTTGAACCATGGACCTTCTGGTCCAGAACCCAGTACCTTAACCGCTAGGCTACCACAGTCCCATTATGTTGCTTGTCATCCAGAGACCCGGTTTCTCTGAATTTGGTTATGAGGGGTGTAACAGTGCTGTGTAAAACTGGTGGATCTTTCTTGGTGTCGGGTTTTGAAGTCTGTTACTATGAATCAGCAGATGCGTTTCCCAGACATCAGCATAGTCAGTTCCGTCTTCAGTTACCTGTAACAAACAACAAAAGTTTAGATCTTTTTGTTATTTAGCCTGCTGTGCCAACTGAGTGTCCATAACATAGCTGAAAATATTGAATTAGACTCACACTTCTGTGCAAAAACATCAAATCATGTATTAGATAATACACGTCTCACCTACGTTTGGGGTACAAGAGGGTACAAAACTTTTCACTTTTCACAGAGCTGCTCCAAACATAACTAAGTTTTGTCCTGTAGGAATGTGACCAAATGACTAATCGATAACATGCCCTTGGCTTTGTTTTAAACCATTTTGCTTTGTCTCTCCCCTTTATCAGATATAGGAGCGTACTTTGATGTGGGTGCTTGGCTGCGCTACGACATCCGTAAAGAGCCCATTTCGGAGGACGCCTGGTGGGCTAATTTCTGGATCGAACCTCACTGGCACAACTTCACGCTCGGCTACAACACCACCACAGACGACATCGAGTTCAGCTTCAGCACCCAACAGACCCCCGCAGTGCTGCTTTATATCAGCTCGTTTCACAAGGATTACATTGCAGTGCTGCTCAAGAAAGATGGTACACACACACACACACACACACACACACACAAACACATTTTGAATATCCACTTCGTTCTTTGCCACAGTACTGTATGAACAAACACAGGTTCTGATGAATTCTTAGTATGTTTTTCCTTTTGACAAATATACAGCCTTGTTTTCGATTCCTGCCTAGGTTCGTTGTCGTTGAGGTACCAACTTGGTTTAATAACGCACAAATTTCAGCTGACCAATAGGAACCTGGCTGATGGCTTCCCTCACTTTGTCAACATCACCAGACATAACTACACAGTATGGACACAGGTATGGTTTATCACAGTGGATTGAAATTAGATGAGTTATGCTATTTAGAGCAGTTATGTGGTACGTGCTGTTTAATTTCCACATTATATTCTGTAAAACAGGAAGTTGACTGAACATTACCATAGTCACATAGTAGTTTAGATACTTTGCACATAATTTTTTATTGTAAACTACAGTATTAATCAAAACGCATCATGAAATCATTTAGTAAAGCACTGCCTTGTACAATAATTACTACAGTAATTATTTGTCTCTTTTAGAAAACTTTGTAACTACGTAACATGTAACAAAAACCCCCACACAAAACCCGGAATCGTTACTAAAGACGATGCATTTCCAGTCAGTAGCAGTCCAGGTTTCTTGTTCATGACGCCTCTGTAAATGGAGGAAACGGTGGCTGGCTATTAGTGGCAGGACACCTACTGAGCACAGTGACAGCAGCTGCTCTGTTAAGCACCTGGTGTGTAGTGTAGGTGTCATCTGTGTCTAGATTGTGGACAATGAACATACTGGTCTGGAAGACAGCTCTGAGTAGGTACATAAGCAATTTAATCATTTATGACTCTCTGGGGTTTTCAGGGTTGCCTCGAAGAGAGACCACCTTATTGTAACCTGGGATTCAAATCTAGGATTTCAGATGTTTTAATGTGTTAATATGAATATATCTTTCAGGTGGATTACATGGAGCCATGGGTGGAAAGGCTAACTCCCGGTGAGATCCCCCGGTTTGACTCACCGAAAAGCATCCATCTGGGCCGAGTCATGGGTAACAAGACTTCGTAATTCTTCATATTCAGTTGCCTGTGGTCTTTAGAAGAATTCATAACATCAGTCCATGTATTTACATGCACAGTAACAATCCTATGTTGCATAAGGTCCATAATACGTTCTGTGAAATTGCACGTTATGCGATCTATGCGATATTGTCTGACCTCAACATAGATTTTCTGCTGCTTTACTGTTTAAAATATAGGTAACGTCTTACCTCACTGTAAAGCTGTGTGCAGGACATTCATTTGTTTGCTACCTCTTTAATGGTCACATGCTCTCTCTCTCACTCGCTCTCTTAAACACACACACATAGATATTTATGGAATAAGAAACTGTCACAGAAACTCTGCCATTGCAACATATTTTCAGTTGTACAGTGGTACCTCTTCGCTGTAACTGCTCTGTGCTTGAACGTTTTGTTCTCGACAAATATTTTCAAGACAACTCTTAACCATGTGCTCGGCACTCCATCATCGTGTTCAGACCATAGACATAATATACCGGCTATAACCTGTATGTTCTCTGCGAGGTACAAAGTACATTGGAACAGGGTTGGACTGCACACACCTTATATAACTTTATTTGTTCTATTCTCAGAGGTCGGAGATATTGATTATGATATTCAGAGGCACAACAGTCCTGGATTGGTAGGCTGCATCTCCGGAGTCCGATACAACATCTTTGCCCCATTGAAGGCATATTTCCGGCCCAACGTGACCAACCCACCCGTCACCACCCAGGGCTACGTGGTGGAGTCTAACTGTGGTGCAATCCGTCCTGTATTAGGTTATGTTCCGTGGGAGGATGATCCTTGGTTCACCGGCCTGTGTAAGACTACATTCATTATGAATATCCACCAATCAGTCAAAACATTAAACCCACACAAGGACCAAATCATAAATATTGTTGATTATCTCCTTACAACATCACACATTAAGCTCTGGTATGTATTAGGTGTGACATGTTAAGAACAGATGGAATATAAGTTGTTTTCAGGAGTGATGGCCTAAGTGAATTGAGCTGTGGCTTCTCCTTGAGCATCTGCTAAACAACAAGGCTTATGGGGTGGACAGAGAAGGGAAAACAGTGTTGACCCAAAGCTCACTGACTCACAAGAGCAATTAATTCTATCCCACCTGATCTGGACAGAAGAGCTACTTTGGTACAATTCACAGAAATGATTATTGCTGCCCATGAGAGGAAGGTGTCACAACACAGTGCAGTGCCCCTGCTGAGTACAGGGCTAGCCTAGCTCACCATGCTCCTCATAGTGATACTCTGGGTAATGCTTTGCTGGGAATCTCTGTATCCAGGCATAACTGTGGATTAAATTTGAAGCGTTACGTCTACCTAAACTTTGTTCCTGTTCAGGTGGTATTAATGTTTTGGCTGATGTGCAAGATTTAAATCAGATTTAAGATTGCATACTGTTAATTTTCCACTGCAGGCTACTTAACTATTGCTAGTGCTACTACTATTGCTACTGCACATAATAATAAAAGACAATTCAAAATGTTTTGACCTGGCTGTAAATGTTGTTTTTTCCAGTCTTCGATTACATTCATGATGACGTGACTCCACCCTGGATGACGTGTAAGTGGTCTCTTTACATCTAACCATTTCCCGGTGGTCATTAATTATTTAGAGAGTCATGACATACACATCTGATGGAGCGTCTCTGCAGTGCTGTCTATAGCAGTTGGTGAATGGCCTAAACATTACAAACATTCAAACATCCAAACATCCAAACATTCTTTCTCTCTCCAGACACACACACACACACACACACACACACACAAACTCACCACTGAGACACTTCAGTGACACAAATTATGGGGAGAACATTACAAACACTTAGTCTTTTGGCTTCACTTCATGATAAATCGTTTGATCCGTTTTAGCTGTTTGTACTTTAAATGAGGAACATATGTCCTTCAAAGCAATCATATCAAATTTATTGTACATTTGGAGCACAGTTTTAGATAACTTCATAGAAATTGTGTTATGAAAATGTTAAAGTTTATCTTAATATGTTTGTTTGTATCCACAGTGATTGTCACCGTGTCTCTGATGCTGCTCTTCCTCATCCTGTACGGCATGTACATTTACCTGTACAGGTACAAAGGCAGCTATCACACGAACGAACCCAAAAACCTGGAGTCGCCTAGCTCAGCACGGCCTCTTACCGAAACCTTGCGCAAGGATAAAAAGAACCTGCCAGAAATCCAGGAGACTGAGGGTGAATAACAGTGCAAGAGGAGCCGGGATTAGGGGTAAAGGAGACAGTAGGGAATAAAAAGGGACAGATGGAAGTTAGAACTGCTGAATGCATCTAGATTTTTCTTTTGAATCTTTAACAATTTCTTACAGTTTTGCCCCCTTTCATATAATAATTGGGTGATCATATCAGGTGTTTCTGGTGCTTTATGGTTGTGTCGGTGAACATGTGCAGGGTTCGCAGCCTGAACGAAGGCGTGTTAATGCTGAGTCTGTCTCTGACTTAGCACAGCAAGTCAACTGAAGTGCCTCAGTGATCAGAGCAGTTTGAAATGATTGTCTGTAATGGTATACTGGCACTATATCTATGTTCACTGTGTGCTGGCCAGGTCAGTGTTTTTAGAAATGAGAATGTGACATGCACAAAGAAAAACAGGCATTTTGATAATGTTTACAACATTTGATTTATTTCCGGAAAACGAACTGTAGTACGAAGTCACTGTCTATTTGCTGATTATAGTACTTTATAATAGCTGAAAGGTTACAGTATAAATCTATATTTGTTATAGTACTTCCTTGATGACTGCTTGTATATAGACCAGGAACATATATGATATATATCTCTGGAAGTATCTTTAAATGGTACAGTACTGTGCAAAAGTCTTTTTTTGTTTTAGGAATGGTCCAATGACCATATATAACTTATTGATAATGATTGGACGCAAGAGTTTCAAACTTATTTTGACTCACGATAGTACTCTTTACAGCTGAACCTCCTTCCAATCTTTGTGAGCTTCACATATCTTTTCACCCTGTTAATATTCTGCAAACGTTTATTTTGCCTGATAACCTTCTAAAAGATCTTTCCTGACAAAAGAGTCAACTTGGCATTCCAACGAAGCTGCTGAATGCTGCTATTGCTCAATTGTAAAGAGAAGTCACACTAATTACTTGCTACTGTAGCCTATAGAAGCTGTTATTCTGATTATTGTTTTAGTTTTCATACACATGTTTACTGTATGTGACCATTATGCCATTGCTCTACAGCAGTATTTCTAATCTAAGGGTGGCCTAAGACTTTTGCACAGTACTTTACATGAGTACTGGTTAACCTCTTATTCATTAGAGAAAAGCTATATGAAATAAAAGCAGTATTATAGCATACAGACGTACATCCCATACTGGCCACAGAACAACAGGTATTTTATGAGTATGAAGACAAAGACAGTGTTTGTTATGTCCTGAATTATAGTCAACTTTATGTCATTCTTATAAGTCTTCCCAGTTTCTAATCAGTTTCTTCCATTTGCCCTATGGGATGAGTTTGAATGAAATGCTGAATGTGGTACACCAGTATGCCTTGACTCAGGGTTGTAGAGTTCCTCTCGCTGTTTCTACTCAAATGGCTCCCAGAACAAACAAACAAACAACAAAGACTGGCCCAAAACAGGTCTCTTTCAAGAAAAAGGATTACCCCTAAGGTTGCTTCATTTAGGTTTAGGTCTGGGAGGTCGTGTTTAAAAGCGATTTCTGTCTAAGATACATCAGATATATAGTGAAGTTTGATTCACAGTCATTCAGAAGCAATTCAAAATTGTGCAGAGTGATTTTTAATTAATATTTCATTTGTGTAATCATGCTCCAGAGATATGACTTTAAAGACCTAGTGAGAAGTGACTGTATCTTTTCTGCAGCATAAGGAACCGAATTGGAGGATTTTTAGTTTCTGGTACTGTTGAGCTTCTGAGAATATTGCAGAAGGCTTTGTGTCTCCCAACTTCAAATTTGTCTTCAAAACAGAAGCAGGAATGTTATGTTTGAACAAGACAATGATCCTGCCCACAACTGCAAAAACGTTTGGCCTGATCAGTCAGACAGATAAGTCCAAATTAGCTATACAGAAGAAAACATCATCCCATTCCTTAGTTTCTTGTTGATAATTAGTTTGCTAAGTCTGTTAAAAGCTAAAATTTTGGGCCGGGGAGTGTAGACCTACCATAGGTTCCAACACTAAAACTACATTAACATTTGATCAGTTCTCCAAATGATTAAATGTTACATTGTTTTCCAGGCTAATTAATTTAATAGCTGATTAAAAACTTTGTAGGAGTTTTTTAAAAGTTTAGGAGTTCATTCAGACATTAAATTCCTGCATTAGGTTCCATCCAGACATTTTCCAGCAATATTTTTACTGCATTGTCATTCAGGACATTTTATAGACGTTTTCTTATTTATCATGACCTCAGTGGTGCACTAGTGGAGGAACTAGTGACGATTAGGCATTGTCGTCTTTGAGTGGGTTTGTGGGTTGAGTCAAGCTTAGACTTGGGCTAGACTCACGGCAAGAAGGTCCTGGGTTCAATCCCAAGGTGGACCGGTCTGGATCCTTTCTGTGTGGAGTCCTCTCTGTGCCTGGGTGGATTTACTCTGGGTACTCCGCTTTCCTCCCACAGTCCAAAAACATGTGTGTTACATTATTTGGGGTCTCTAAAGTGGCCCTTAGTGTGTGGCTTTGTGTGTGTGCCCTACGATGGATTGGCGTCCCATCTAGGGTTGTTTCTGCCCTTGAGTTGTCGGGTGGGCGCGGACTGGCCTGCGACCCTGTGTGGATTAAGCAGAAGATAATGAATGGATGAATAGTTCAGAAACACATTTGTATCACATTCATAACATGAGGCAAACATTTCTGGATTCTCCATAGACTTGGGTACAGATACCCAAGTGACTCTCATAATGACACATTTATAGGTTTCTGCATGTAACAAGTCAGTTAATCTGCCTTTCTGCCGTCCTTAAAGTCCACAGGGAACTGGCTTGCCAAATTTTATTGACAGAATCTTGACCTCACTTCCACCAGATGCCAGGAAAATGTACTGGAATTCTGAAAGTGAGTCGGGGCATTCTGTCTAACATTAGAATCTAACCTCACAGTCATGTTCCAAAATCTAGTGCAAAGCCCTTTTAGAAGAACAAAGGCCTGTCTAGCATCAAAGGTGGAGGGCAAACTCAATACTAATACCCACATTTTCTGGATGTCCACAAACTTTTGTCTATATAATGTATAATTATTATTTGCTTTCTACTGCCATTAAAGGGTCTTTTGCGTAATGCAATATCATGATATATTTTCCACTCCAGAAATGCAGATTCTTGCCCCTATGGTTAAAGGATTAACCACTGAGTGGCCCTACAATTTTTCTAAATTAACAAATACAATAGCATTGCTTTGGCAGGTCTAATTATGGTCAAGTGACCAGGGGTGAAATTCTTTATCACATGCACATGTCTAAAATCTTGACATGAGTTTTAATATTGTAATAATATACAGGGTGCAGTACTAGACAAGTCTGATCCAATAATGGCATGTGGATATTCAGTTTGATTCCTCTTGTGCTTGTAAGAAGTCTATTCAAGAAACACTAAGCCAATTCTAGTTGCACTAGATTTTTACTCGCTGTAGATATGAAGTCGTTGTTAGTGCTGCTTTCTTAGCTGCTTTTAAAGGCAATCATAACCAAAGTCACCAACACCTCTGCTGAGCTCACTAGAGGCAGTGCTTTAAAAACGAAGCGTGTAAAAGCTATGCATACCGCATGAACTGAGCACTTTTTGGTTTAAATGCAATAATCATTAAAAAAAAAAGAATCAGCTGCTTCCTTTGCTAATTCCATTACCTCAAACATCCTGTAGTGGCTGTGATAGTGATAGTAGATACGTGGAGTATATGTATAAATAAACGTGTGTATGGTCTTTTTTATTGACCTGTTAATAGGAAACTACAGTATTTTGATTAGTACGGGTGCAGAATGCATTTATTTTTAGCAGAAAGCCATTTCTATTTCTTTATAGGTCTCATGTTGTTTATCCAGCCTCCTGCATCCTATAATCTTCCCTCACTCAGGCCCAGCTGTACAGCGCAAGAGGGAATGTCTTGTTTGTTTAAATGGATTGTGGTTTCTTCAGTGCTAGTGATGAATAGATTGTGAGTTCATGACCTCTATAGAAACTGCATAACCTTCAAATGTTCAGCTCTGTACTAGGATGAACGCTATACGGCCAAAGGTTTACGGACACCCCTTTTAATTAATGATCTCTGTTATTACTGACACACTCACAGGCGATCTCCATAGGTAAACAACAGCATTAGAATGGGTTGTATTGAAGTCCATAAAGAGCCACTTGGATGGAGAACCTGGCTGGTTTGGAACTTTGGTAGTGAAACAACGATTAATGTAATGGACTACTGATTGAATCATGGCATTACCAACTTATTACCTTGTGAGACTAGTTGAAAATGGTTTGCAAAATGACTAATGTAAATGTAAATATTTGCACAAAGCCTCGACTTCAGCTCCATCAGACACTGAACTGGAACAATAAAAAGTGAACTGTCCTATAACAGCGCCTGATCTCACAGTCATGTTCCAAAATCTAATCTAATCTAAAGAAAGGACTTTAAGATGGATGACAGCTGTTGTAGCCGAAAACAAGTGCAAACTCCATGTAATACCCATATTTTTGGATGCAATTTTTGAATCTCATCAAAGTTTTGCCTATACAGTGTAAAAATGTGGTCTGTAGATCTGCCAACAACAAGAGATCTTTTTGTATGAGCAAACAATACTTCAAAGTCATCCTGAACTTTTTGGAGTATATAACTTGTGATTTAACTTGTGATGATTTGATTATTTTGTGGAATTAGGTCAAATTCACCACTCGTTGATTTGCTGTACAGCTTTTAAACAGCTTTGTGACATGTACTGAGATGTACCCAAACGTAATTTTATGTTTCTTGAGTGTGTTAATGCAGTAACCCACTTTATTACCCACTATAACAATGACAATCAGGAAACTAGTGGAAGTTTGCACCTACAACTCACACACCACTGTGTGTGTGTTGTTACTCGGAGCTAACCAAACACTACGACTACGACCTAACACTGGTCATGCTGGAAAGGCAAATTCCTAATCTACCTTATCTACAGAAAACAGGCAGGAGGGCAAATTACCTGTACCACTGCGTTTCCCTGACATCAACAAAGTAGAAACAACAGCTGTGGTTCGGAACTAAAATCCATATGCTGGAAACAGCAATACCTGGGTTCAATCCCCAGGGTGGGTTTTCAGTATGAATGTCAGATGTTGCAGGTATTGGACACTGCAATTGTCTGCCGTCCAATTCAGGGAACTATGTTGTCTGTGTTGACACCCCCTCCCAACTTTGAATAGGAAGCAGGGTGAATATGGGAACGTTCACTTACTTTCATTAAAGCAGGTGTGGTTTCGAAGAACAAGTTAGGTATATTTCTATAGGAAATAATTGAAATGTGCTCCTATTATCCAAATATTTGCTTTCTGAACCATTTTCGCAAACAAGGTACATTTGGATAGAAGGGTTCCACTGTAGGTAAGGTATTCCCATTTACACAATCACTAAATGTCAAAACATTTCATATAGGTGCATCTGAGCCATTCTATTTGACTGCTTACTGCTTACAATCTGGCTGTATTGAGAGTAAAATTGTAGCTGGTTCTGTGTCGTAAACTTGCTGTTCAAAACAAATTTTGAGTGACTTTAAGAAGTCATAAGACATTGGGCCCATGCCAAGCATATACGGTATTCCAAATAAAGGCCCAACTAAAAAACCTGTATGTGTAATATGTGTGAGTTCATGAAAGCATTTGTAAGTTTTCATGAAATAGAACGTAAGCTAGATATTCCTCTACACTTGACAGGACGGTGTCAAGAATTCGACACCTTAAACGTCAGCATCGCACATCATCACCATCTTTTTATATTCACTATGTCACTAGCGCACAACAATAGCAAGCATTCTGAGGTACTTCCTGCATTAACAGTACAGTTTCAGATATTAGTATGTGGCTTTGTGCTCTGTAGAACAAAATAGTAATTACACACGATCACTCTGCACACGTGTGTCAAATGTGTGTGCAGCACCAGGACTGACATTGTATGGTGCACAAAAAATCCCAGGGGGCGTGAGGATGAGGTTTAGGCTCAATTACACATATGAGCATTACGCATATAGAAAGAGACGTGTGTAATTGAGTTTAAACTGCAAGTTAAACCATATGAGCTAAATCGTTTTTAGGTTGGACGTCAACTTTTCACACCCACCCCCACCACACCAAAATGCAAATACTCTATGGACAAATCTCTGACATTTTCTCTGGGGATATGCATTGTTAAATTCGATGTACTGTATTAATAATGATAGCTTACTAGCAGGTATCCTGGAGAAGATAAGGCTTGTGAACAATGCCATACCAGTCATTGCTTTGTCTTACCAAATGGTGTGCTGCCTGCCAGTTCACACACACAAGCCACCTGCTGCAGTGCTGATGTCGACGTGCGTTATTTCCAATTGCACTCAGTGGAATGGCTGATGATGGTAGGGGATGTGCTCACGCCCTCTCTCGCAACTCTCACACACAGTGGACACTTAATAACCGGAATGTCCCAACTGCATAATTTGTTTGGAAATTCCAGTTGCATATAATTTCAAATGTTATTTTTAGCTCTAAAACGTTGCTGGCTGCAGGCATGTCAACATGCCATCATGGAAGTGTGTAGAGCCTCTCTCCAGTCTCAGTTCAGGTGAGTCAGGTTCCACAGGCCAGATGTATTTATTAAAACACGTAACTAGAAGGTGAACATTCCCTCCTTTATTTTCCTGTGTACTGTTTTTGTAACACTTTCTCTGTCATTTCCATGACTGTACAGAACTAAAACCGACATTTCAATAAAATAAGCTTGAAGAAAACCTCTCTCTGTCAATAAAATGAAGAAATTCTCTGATTGATGAATAAACTGCAAAACTACATTAATCATGATTTTTTTTTTACTCCAAATGTGTTAATTTCTAACTGACTGAAAATAAATATATACAGTCTATTCCGGTTAATAGGACCACATCGGGATATGATCGTTTTGGTCCTAATAACCGGCTGGTCCGATTAATCGAACAAGCCCTATGTTACAAGAAGGGACGTGCTATAATTTATGTAACATATTAAATGTTTATTAAACCTTAATTGTGTGATTTACACACATAGCGAACGTACAAACAAGAACTACTGTTGCTTACCAACTTTGTTTATTGAAAAATAAATTTGCAACAAAGTTTTTCGAAACAATCTACAACACAATATATAGATACTCAGCATGCAAAGCATAATACTGTAAAAAACAAGTTCTTACTAAATTCCAGTCAACGTTTGAAGAACT
>JAUZST010028639.1:0-29832 GCA_034779995.1 Parotocinclus haroldoi | reverse complement strand
GCTGTGGAGCTTTATAAGAAAATGCTCTTCCACCAGCCGTGATCTTTTTAATTCTAGGAACTATAAGTAACCCTGCCGCCTGTGAACGAAGGGAACGTGTTGGGTTATAGTGCTTAATAAGTTCCCTAAGGTACTCTGGAGCCAGACCATGCAGTGTTTTATATGTTAGTATGTAAAGAAGAGAGAAATGTGAGAACTGTTCTGTAATTGCAGATTTATGTTTATGTTCTGCATAGGCCCCTGGGAGAAGACGCCTTTGTAATTAGGAGCACGGTCTGAGATATTTTTGTTCCTCCAGTGCAATGATGTTTTCCGAGTCACCAGCTAGCAGCAAGAGTTCCCTTCGCTCCTCTCCACTATCCCAGCTGTGTCCGATGGAACAATCTGATACAGACGATCCAGAGGAGCAAACTCGACGTGCCACACTTTCCTCCCTCCCACTGCCCTGCTGGGCTACACAGGCCCTCTGTGATTTGGCACTTTGTGAGACAGATCTTCTCCATCTCCAGGAGCGGCACTCGGCTGAGGCAGAAACGGTGGGTCGTGGTCTAGAACGTGCCATTTTGGGAGCACAAAGGGAAGAACGACGCCTTTTGGAACGGGTTGAACAGGATCATCGGGACCTGCAGCTCAGACTGGAACAGTTGCAGAAAGAGAACGCGGCAGCTATCCAGGCTGGCCGTGCACTGATCGAACAGCGGCAGCAAAAAATCTCTCAACTGAGAGAACGGATAAGTAAAAGTGACGAACAAAATTCAGATGGAAACAGTTATGGTGGTACACTGGACGAGAGGCGGGATATGCTTCTTAAGGATGTTTCAGAGCTGATTCAGCCATGGGAGATGTCGCTCGCTCTCAAGCGTGTTTCATTCAAGCCCAGTGCCCAACCCAAAGCTGTTACCTTTGGAGAAATGAGGATCCAGGATCACAATGTTAATTTCCCTGTTGGGGGATGTAGGTCACTGAGACAGCTGTGTCCTGCTACTGCCAAAGGGGAATATTGTGAGAAATGGACAGAGCCAGAAAGCAAGAGTAACAGGGTTGTCCGAAAGATCAAACTGTCAAACCGAAATGATGACAAATCTGCAGAAGAATTAGACCTCTCATTACCACAGATGGGCCACCAGATTCAACCGCTAGATCATAGTGAGCGTGATTCATCACAGGAAGTCAAGAGTGACTCACCCACATCTGAATCTAAAGGAGATGAGCTTTTTTTGGCTGTTCCAGAATTGCTCGGCAATGCAGAGTCAGACGGAGAAGAGTTTGTGTTTCAGCAAAACGCCTCACGTAAGGCAAGAAGACGGAGAGATCTAACTCCATTCCCGGGAAGATTCAGTCAGGAACACATCAGATCTCCATTCTGCCATGATTTTGCATATGAAGACCTGAAGACAGACATTCGTAGGCTCAAACAAAACTTATTCAGAGAAGCAACTCGATTTAGATTCTGCACACTGCCATCTCATCGGAACCTTCACCTTTCTAGCCACAGTTGCCAGGACCTCTTATCACGTGACCGTCCTTTGTCTCGTTTAAGCATGTCCTCAGATGACCATGCTTACAATCGTGTTCCATCCCCTGCTGAGACTATAGATTCTGGATACACGTTTGTTATTAGCTCTCCTAGAAACTATATCACTCAATATCCCAGACTCTCCCGTTCCAGTGCTGACCTTTCTCATCTCGGTCAACCCCACACCAATGGAAGAGACCAAATAAGCAAGTGGAAGTTCACCAGTCATGAGCAATACTCAGATTCGTTTAGGAAAAGCAACGCTAGAGGATCAAGTATTGTCCGTAACCACACATCTGGAAGTAACTCTCAACAAGACTTACAGCAACATGCTGGGCATTCTTGCAGAGTTTCACGTTCACTGTCTATGCCCGTCATTGATGGGTCATCTCAAGGTAACTTGAACCAGCACAAGGGAGACAGAAATGAATCAGCCTTCCTGGAGCTTCAGGAGGACGCTGAACCACCGGCAGCAGATGAAGCGCGTCTTGTGCGACAGTTTGGCAAACAGGGTTCAGGCCGTGCAGACCTCACGCTTCCAAGTGGTGTCCATGCTACTCCTCAGGGTCAACTTTTCTTGGTTGACTGTGGGAATTCCAGAGTGCAGGTAACTGATCAGTACGGCAATGTTCTTCAGCAAGTGACCTTGCCAAGTAATGATGCCGGAAACTCGAGACATTGCCGCAATTACTTTGATGTGGCTGTTAACGGAAAAGGTCTACTAGCCCTGAGCTGTGCAGCTGAGCGCGTCCTCCTCATCTTTAATCGACATGGGCGCCTCCTTCAGTCTTTTGGAGGGGGGTTCTATATTGGAGGAGTGCCCCGAGACGAGCTAGAAGCTCCCAGGGGGGTGACAGTAACACAAAAGGACGAGTTCCTGGTAGCAGATATTCGTAAAGGCACTTTAACTGCCATGAAGCTTGAACCTAAAACTGGCTCGAGGCTGGAGCGGACAGTGGTAACTGGATTCCACCGGCCTCACCTAGTGGCAGTTTGTCTACACACTGGTCTTGTGGCAGTGTCAGAGCGGGGCAGTGAGACGGGTCGGCAACCGTGCGTAAAGGTTCTCGGACCAGACTGGAAAACCCTACAGATCCTGGGGGTTTGTTCCGGCATGGGACCCGTCCTCTCCAGTCCTTGGGGCCTTTGCATTGACAGAGATGGTGCAGTGCTGGTAGCAGACTGGGCAGAGCAGCATCGTGTTGTGCTATACCCACCTGAAGGGTCAGGCCGTGTTTTGGTTAGCGAGGGACTAAGCAGTCCTCGCGGGCTCGCGTTGATACCCACTGGGTTTTTAGTGGTGTCCGACAGCATGCACCACTGCATCAAGATATACCAGTACAAATAAAGAATTAATTTAGATAGTGCAAACTAGAACCATCTCTCGATACTCATCCACATCAGAACTCGTCAAATTCGGACCTTGATGCATTTTGATGAGAAAAACTTTTGTGAAAATAACCAAAAGTGCAGATAATTCACAGTGGGTCTTAAGAAGTTGAGAAAGAGCAGCCAAATAAATCACGACTGAGCTTAGAGAGAGATATTCACACATCAAATCTCACTACAATTTTATTTATTCCATGTAATTATTCTTCTTCTTATTCATTCATTCATTATCTTCCACAACTCTGGGCGCAAGGGCTCTAAATGGGACGCCGATCCATCATAGGGCACAGTCATGTTCACAGTCACACACACTAAGGGCCAATTTAGATACACCAATTAACCTTACACGCATGTCTCTGGACTGTGGGAAGAAAACCCGGAGTAAACCCACACAAACATGGGAGGACCCAGACCGCTCCACCCTGGGATTGAACCCGGGACCTTCTCCTGTGAGGCAGCGGTGCCGCTTATTATTATTATTATTATTATTATTATTATTATTATTTCTATGTGTGTAAATATTCTTTATGTGTACAACTCCAGTAATGCATATCATACTTTATACATTATGGATCTTCTGGAGAGTCCATTTACATTTTTCCTTATGGGAAAAATTCTCTCCTTTCTTGTCATTTTCGGCACTCTACACACCTAAGGAACAATTTAATGATGATGCACCACTGTAAAACTACTCTGATGTGTTTTATGACGTACTGTAGATTTTCAAAACGCTTACATCAACACTGAACGCATGAACAAAGAAACGCTGCGTGTGGAAGTGTGCGAGTGCGACATGCTCAAAAAAGAAATCCAACAAAAGCAATTTGCCTGTGTAAATACACAGGTATGTTATTGGCATGGAGGTGGTATCTGAGCTTAAGCAGAGGATTTGAAACTGTTGCAAGCGTTTGATATTCTCAGTGAGGTTTGAACAATGGCCGGAATGTAGTTTGTTATGGGAAAGTCTTTGTAATCTGTAATCGTAGAATGATTTTGGAATGCAAAGAAGTATCCCAGCAATGTGTTAAAAAAAGTTCTGGGCTGGACTGGAAGATTTGAATCAAATGTTTTCTAGTGTGTGTGATAAAACATTCACATTCGTTTGTACATATCAGGACGTATGGCAAGTTGAATAAAACCGTATGACTTACTTCAGATTTGTCACAACACGGAAATTAATACTCCTCTGTGTGTGGAACTACAGATGCTAAACTGCTCACAAAAATGAGGGCATATTTCATAATAAATATGAAGAGGATCCCATAAGATCCTGTCCATGTCCCGTCAATGTCAGTGTGTTTTGACAGGGTGACCATACACCCTACTGAGCAGTCAATGAAGGGGCACTCTGGTCCAGTTTAACATCCTTCCGTTCACCGTCATGAATATATCACTTACAAATCAATCACCATCATTGAGTTTGTATTTCATCAAAGACATTTCGTTGACTTTCATTTGCGTTTCCGATGATCTTGTTTAATGAAATAAAATATATTTTAGAATTGATTCATATTCATTTCGGAGTAACCCCTAGTTTTTGTGAGCAGAGGAAATGTGGGGAGGGTAACATTTATTCTATTTTGGGTACATGAGTCATTCCCCTGAATGGGTGCCAACTTGCTTGTTGTAACTCTTAAAAATGAAACTTAATTTTGAACCTAACAACACGAACATATCACTAATCATAATTACTGGTCAAGCTCAGGCAACTTTTATTTTCCTTTTTTTTTTACGTTTTCTCCTGTTACTCAGTCCTGTTTCTCTTTATACTGTACGAGTACCAGGACGGCCTTTTCAGCACATAATTTCATACATAAATAAACATGTTTATGCAAATAAGCATCTGATTTATCACAGTGGGCATCACTCTGCCATGGAGGACAAATGAAGAACAAATGAAGACTAAACTGTTTTATATTATTAGCATTCACTGAGCATATAGCTATCATTACCTTATCTGACTTTACCTATTTATGTAGTAATGATCATTACTCAACAAATGGCTCTGACTGACATTATGTTTAAGTTTTTGGAAAGATGCTCGGGCATTATGGGATATGTAGTGCCTGTATTGAATATGCCTGGCATGTCATGTAGTTCTGCTCAGCAATCCAAAACAAAATTGGCATCTTACCCCAGGAACGTTAGTGAGCCACAGCAACATTTTCCTGGGGTACTGTGGATCCGATGACGCTCCTGAATGTTAAGGTAACAGAAGTTAAAAACCTAGAGACGTAACTAAAATGTTTATTTAATTTGCAACGTGTAATGACGGATAACAAATGCTATTTTTCACTGTTTTATGTGGTTTTTTTTTTTACATACCTTCAGTTTACAATTGCACTGGACAGGACACTAATTAATATTAAAACATTCAGTTAATTAGGTTAATTGTTTGTACATGTAATGTCCTGGGGTCACAAATGGAACCCATTTAGTGGAATGACTCTGGTGGCTCTGTGGTAAACGTCAGCTATCAGAAGCAATATGAAGGCTGAGTGGTATGTTTATGGAATTGTGTGACGGACTGGCACTATGACTGGCACCTATATCTGTGCCATCGCCCAGATAATTCTGGGTTAGGCTCCCTAACTAGGATAAGCCCATGGTAGAATGCTTTGCTTTATACAGTAGTCTGCACAGGGCCATTGTATACACACACTGGGACATTTTAGAGATGGCAGTTGGAAAAATGTGTGTCTTGGAATGTGAGAGGAAACCCAGAATGTCAGATTACCCAGAGAAAAACACATGCAGACTCCATACATGCACTGGTCTCTGGAACAATGGCCTCTTTGTCCCTGTGCTGCTGGTTTGGCCCCAGCTTTCTATGACCCTGAATTGAATTAAAAGCTTAGGAAGAATGATTAAATTACATTACATTTTCAACATGTATTTTATCCAGGGTGTCCAAGCTTTAACGCAACATATACAGCACCGGCTCTTTCTTCTGCTTATAACGAAGTATTTTCACTCTTGGTCAATCACAAACAGATTTCCGGGTTACATTTTCCCACAGCGTCCTGGGGTGTGAGAAAATGGAGGCTGGTAAAATTCCCTGAATTGTCAGTTAGTGGATAAAGTTTGCCCAGAAACCGGTTTTGCTTGTTCTTAGAGTGTTTGGAAGACAAATATAAATACGTGTATGTAACAGATATTTATCTGTTGACCAAATATGCACCGTCAGTCACTGTGTTCTCTGAAGAGAATATAACAAAGCACAAGGTATTATCGTGGTTGTCAAGGTCTTTGTACATGTTGCAGAAGAAGGCATTCTGTACACAACGCCCATAAAATATCATGATCACTTCAGGACACGTTCTACTCACTGGCACCAACAATAGCACAGTAGCACACCAAGAAGGAGTTGTTGGAATCGAATACAACTATATATGTATAATATCAGAGCCAAAAGATACGTTTAATGGTGAAGGAGGATCTAGTACCTGCTTTCGTCCCCTCCAGCCTGGATACGAGGTGAGACACAGTTAAACTTGGAGGTATACAATGGTCACCAAGTTTCCTTCAGCCAAGCGCCATAGAAACGGTGCGTTGGTAGAAACAAAACTATAAGAGCTCTCTCGTACTTGTTGGTGGATCAAATGATCATCTACTGGTGCACCTTTACTCCCTCTTGTGGCAAGACCCAATGTCTAAACAGACCACACCTGTAATCCTACTCCATATTCACTGGAGACAGAACTGTATGCCACATTTTGCAGCGATACAACGTCCCCATTCGGGCGTGTTACTTTTATGTCAGTGAGTGTATATGCAATACCCATAAAATGATGACTGAGTGCAGTTTGATACTGGCTCTAATCTACAGCTGTAGGTGGAAAAACATCAGCAGTTACAAGGTACTCTAACTTAGACAACGTGGGTCAAGTGAAAAAAGCAGAAAAAAATAGAGGAAGGAGATTCACAATGATAAGTTGCTGTTAAAGTTGGTTTGGTTGTGTTTCGTTGGAGTGTGTGGCATCCTGAACATGATTAATTTGTGAACGTGTATGCCATTCTATTGCGACAGTACCTAAGCAATAACACAAGATTTGATTGGTCTAATTATTATTTGAAGCATGATAAAGAAAAGTGCGCGGTGAGTGTTCTTGTTTTTTTCTCTCTCCATTTCTTCCTTCATGTTTTATTCCCACTTTACTTCCCTACTTTGAGTTGTGGTGGAGTCTAGCACCTACCCCCAGCAAGTGTGTATGTCTGTTTGGGACACCTGACTGGAAAGCACTGCTGGGTCTTGACCCTAGTCACCGTAGTGGACTAGAATATTATATGTGAATGTTCTAATATGATTTTTGAAGTTTATACAAATTAATACATTAACATGCAACTAAAAATGAAATTATTTGTAATGTACTCATCATTAGAAGATTTATTAGGTTCTTCTCTATAAGTCTATAAACCCATATTATTATTCCTTTTATTAAATCAATGATTACCACATCAGCACGCATTTCAAAACGATAATCAATCTGAATGGATGTCTCAATGCCCTTCTAGAGAAGGTTACACAACATCCGTTTCTGGAAGGTCAGAGTCCAGCACACACAGCTGATTCCATGGTTCGATCACACCTGCCAAACCTGACGAGTAATATTGGGTTTGTTTAAACTCAGAACTCGATTTGTTCTATAGGATTTGCATCAGGTGGCCCATTTCACGTGACTTTACCCTGTGCAGGTATGCACCTTTCAAAATCAATCCGATCCAAGGCCTTTAGCTCTAATGGCCGAGGTCTAAAGAATTACAATAGGAAGCAGAAATGACAGGAGACTAGTATGAGCGAACACTTGCGACACCTGCAGACAGTACAGAGAATGGCAGTCTTGAAAGGCAAGAATTTTTTCCCCTATTCTTTTCTTTGTCAAGTTTTATAAAAGCTAAAATGTATTTAAAAAAATCTATAAAAGATATTGAATAAGTATTACAGTACTGTACAGTACTAAATGTTTTCTTATTGTGTTTAATATTACTGTTTAAAATTAAAGGACCAAGTGCAAAGTGTCTAAACTACGGTTAACGTGGTTGAACTTTACATAGCGAGTACCTGTATATCTATTCTGCTCAAATCTCTGCTAAATCTTGAATGTCTCAATTATTTAGGTTTCAATCTCACTTCAAAGTAACTGCCACAGCTCTGTAATTACTCTCATATTAAACTATTATATGAGGTCACAAGGCCACCAAGAGATTAGCTGCTATGAAATAAAGCTTCTAAGCCCTTGAGGCGATAAGCCAACTGTACCTAGATATAAGCCAGCAATTACCTTCACAATACAGAGGGATAGGTGATGCTTAGACACACAATAGTATTCATAATTACACAACTGTTGCACTGAGAAAAACAGAGAATGCATTTAAAAGCTATAAATGCATGTATCTACCTATTACCAAAGATGGAGATTAATGAATAATCTAGTACATGAACCATAAAGAAATGGAGAAAATGCTCCGGCAAAGCAAATACCGTTTCTGAATATGAATACAGATTAATTTTAGGATAGGTGGGATAGGTTGCGTAACGCTCTAAAAATGCACGTAAAGAGCCTTGGCAGGAATCCGTAACATGAGAAGCATGCTACCCACAGAGCAACGTATCCTCACCAAGATTACAGATCTCTGGAGAGCAATCGCCAATGAGGAATCAGGTTTGGTGAGCCACACGTGACATGGCTCTGTAAATGCTGCATGCATGACAAAATACTTATGATGCAGTGTATATATAAGAACTCTATATTTAAAGCAGTGGCTGCTCTGTGTTTTGTGACACAATGTTTATAATGTGTACACTTTTGTCTACAGTTCAGCCGCTTAGCTTTGTGGACGTCTGTTCCTTAGCATTTATGTTTATCTTTGTGTGTAGGTGGTGGCTTGTCTTGCTTGACCCCGTTTGACATCGAGCGTTTATGGAAATAGAAAGTAAGTATTACATATGCAACAAAACCAGCTTTGAGATATGTCTGTGTGTGTGTGTGTGTGTGTGTGTGTCTGAGTGAGATTGTGTTTATATATCAGTGTGGGGACCAAATGACAGAGAGATCTGGTATACCTTGTGAGGACATTTTCCAAAAAAAGAGTTTCTTTTCTTTTGTTTGTTTAACAGAAAATGCAACTTTAATTGAAAAACCAAATGAGTCAAAAGATCTTCATTAGGTTACTATGGTTATAGCATTAATTATCTACACTAATCATTATGTCAATGCAAAATCCCCACCAGGGAAGTGAGGTGTGTGTGTGTGTGTGTGTGTGTATGAGAGAGAGATCAAGGGAAATAATTTTAGCAACTGTGTGTATGTACAAACAAAGCAAGGCTCACTGAAGAATGTCCAACACTTTCACACACACTTGGAAAGAGACTCATCTAGGGCAGAGAAATAAGGCAGCAAACATCTCAAGTTTAACACAGCTTTATTGTGTAATGATTCTCGCTCTAAACTTGGTGGAACTGAATAACATTAAGACAAAAGACCAAAGAGTAACAAGTCACTGGGGACATTTTTGTGCCAATATATTTAAACAAATGGAGCCAGTTGAATTTGTGTGGGTGTTGGGGCGAGAAAGAGAAAGAATGAATGACAAACCTCTTATAGTAAAAAAAAAAAAAGTCTTGCAAAAGTCTTAGACCACCATTAGAATTGAGCTTTGGGCAATAGTTTAATGAACATAAAAAATTAAGTGATGAAGCTGGCCGATGCTGTGTGAAGTCATCCTGTATTTTCTGGTGTATTCCAATAGAAATACTGGAAACTAATTAACCTGTATATGCTCATTAGTCCGTTGCTAAAACAACATATCTAACGGTGGCCTAATACTTTTGCACAGTACTGTACATCCAATAACAGTGTAGAATGGAAGTTGTATTTAATTACTTAATACAGAAAGCCTGAACTGTGACAATCTATGAACCATCTGTTCTTATCATATTATTGCCCACATTTGCTTTTTCTACATTCTTTCTCTTTCTCAAAATCACTTATTCTAAGCTTCAATTTTGGCCGCTGATTACTTTTAACAACAGTGTATCTACAAACTGCAAGGACATAAACATAAATATACAAATGATAAATAAAAAAAAAATGGCAACACCAACTTGGGCAAAAACAGACACATAATGGCCATCGCTGATGACCAAAACTAATTAACAGGCACTGGAATGCTGGGGTGCACCATAAATAAATGATTTGGCACATAAGGCAACAGGGACTGTATCGGTCAGCGCACACTCTGCTTCAGAGCCAGCCCACAAAAAGTGAAGATGGCCATCCAATATACGGCCCCATGCTGTGTATGTACTTAAAAATACTATATATGTCATGACTTCCTTGTTATTGTGTTCTTTGATCTCACATGCTATACAGCTTTTCCTGTGTGGACCCCCTTTGTGTTCCTGTGTAAGCATTTCCTGTGATTGTGTATGAGGGAGACCTAGCTGTTCTCCATTGTGCCAAAACAAAAATGACTGGAATGAACACAGCACTTGACCCTTTGATATCCTTTGGGTCTTCCTTGCCTCATAGCTCCCTTTCACCACCTCACTTACAAAGGTCAGAGGTCAGCATGTTTCTACTGCTGGGCGCCATCGCATCTACTGTTTTCCTTCAGCCTGAGAGAATCACCTACAGCAATTACCCAACAGACAAAGCTGTCATTAGCATTCCACACATACTTTCCTAGCAGGCTGTGAGAGGATAGTCAATAACGGGCTCTTTACTTTAAAATGTCAGTAAACTGTCCATACCTTAGAGCGGTGTCTCTCTCTTGTAAAGTGCTGCACTAGTTGGCCCCTCAAACTGTAACTTGATGGCCTGTTTAAGGTTGAGCTGAGGGTCTGTTGTTGTGATGCTAAACAAAGATTCCTCTACTAAGGCACCATGTGGGGAGAGATCAAAAGAGGGGGATGTTTTTTGAAGACTCTCCCAGCTCTCCCTTTGTGCATGGGACTGCAGGTGAAGAGGTGGATACCCTGCAGGTGGACTCTCTCGACTGTTCGGCTGAATAATGGCCCCTTGTTGGTTGGGCGTCAACCCCAGGGATACAATCACAGAGTTCCACTTGTCACCTCCAACCTTCTGAGTACACTTCTCTATTTGGTCCTCAATTAAATGAGTGCTTTGGGGTTTCAAGAGGTAGTCAGCAGTTTCCTTGAGAATCATTTCGGAGTCCTGCATTCCCAGTAGAGTGTAATGTGCTTGATTGCTTTTGAAAGTAAGCTTCTGCTCATTCTTTGCTGTGCTTCGCTGCAGACTAGAAGGGTTTGAGCCAGGCAGAGGCAGGGTGGATGGGCGGCTACGACAACGGGGCAGCGAGTGCTGCTGGATCTGCTGTATGAAACTCAGGGCATCAGCAGGCACAGTCTGCACAGTGGCCAGGGAGTGACATGTCGAAGATGATGTCTGAGAACCGGGAATTGAATGGAATCTCTCAGCTGTAGAAACAGGAGAACAAGAGGCTGACAATGAGTTCGATGAGGTGGAGGACATGGCTCCATTATGACACCCCTCTACAGAACTGATGCAGGCCTGAGTTTTGAGTATGGAGGACAATGGGGATAGGCCTGAAGTTCCACTCGGGGAGAGTGGAATGGGTCCAGGGAATGGTTTGGCACCATATCTCTCCAGGAGACGTACAATGTTGAAATGACCTCTCTTTCCTGCCACCTTTACAGGGCTGCGGCCATAACGATCTACAATGTTTGGATCTGCACCTTTTTCCAGAAGCATGGCCACAATTTCAGCTTGTCCCTCTTGAGAGGCAATACTGAGCGCTGTGGCACCTTGTTTTCTGCAAGCCAGATTGACATTAATGTCCCTAGCCCTGAGGAGTAGTCTCCCAGCGCCCAAATGTCCCCTCCAAGCCACAGAATGTAAGGGAGGTCGACCCTCTGAATCCAGTGCATTTGGGTCTGCACCACATCTAATCAATAGTCCAATTCCATCCAGATCACCTTGCCAAGCTGCCACATGCAATGCTGTACGGCCCTCAGCATCTCTTGATTCCATTGGAACGCCCCCTTTCTCTATGAGCAGGGTGGCTAAATCCAAGTGGCCCTCCAAAATGAGCAGGTACAAAAGTGGTCTTCCTTCTGCATCTCGGACATCAGTGTCAGCTCCTCTTCTCAGAAGCAGCTCCACCACTTCCCCATGCCCCTGCAGGGCAGCAGCACTGAGGGCAGAGTGTCCATCATACCCTCTATGATCAATGGGTGATTTCCGGTCAAGCAGCAGCCTAACTGTATTACAATGACCTTCCTGTGCTGCAAGAATAACTGGAGTTCGGCCTTCCACGTCCAGCTCACCCACACGAGCCATGCTACCTCTCTCAGTGAGCACAGCACAGACACTCCTGTGACCCTCACAAGCAGCTGCATGCAGTGGTGTCCAGCCCAAGTCATCTTTGTGATTCTCATCCAGACCCCGGTCCAGCAGGGCTCGCACAGCCTCCACACTGCCCTTGGCAGCAGCCAGGCATAGTGCTGTGCGTCCTTCCCCATCAATTCCATCTACTGCTGCTCCCCAGAACAACAAGCGATTCACTGTGCCTGCATGGCCCATTGCTGCTGCTGCAAGGAGAGGTGTGACTGCAGTGGGATAGATGCCAGAACTCTCATCCACATCCGCTCCAGCCTCCAGGAGGAGCTCTACCACTTCCTCGTGCCCCTCGTATGAGGCCAACAATAACGGGGTCATCCCAGCTTTGTCCTTATGCTCTGGATCAGCACCTCTTTCCAGCAACAGACTTACAACTTTGCCATGCCCTGTTCTCCCCACTGCTGATGGAACACACTGTGCCGCCACTGAGAGCGCAGTACGTCCATCTCCATCTGCTAGGTCCACTTCTGCACCTGCGTCTAGCAGGATCTCTACTGCCTCCTTATGTCCCATGTAGGCTGCAGCAATGAGTGGAGTTCGTCCTTCATGGTCCGTGCTGTCCACCTTAGCATCATGATCAAGGAGGGTGATTAAAATGTCATCATGGCCCCCCCAGGCAGCAGCTCGTAAAGCTGTTCGGCCATCTGGATCACAACCGTTCACATCTGCCCCTGCCTCAAGGAGCATTTTTACAGCTTCCTTATGGCCACCCCATGAGGCTGAACGCAGGGCCGTCCATCCCTCTCTGTCTGCCTGCTCCAGAATTGCTTGAACAGTGTCATGTTCTTGACACTTAAGCCACTCCAGCAGAACCTCCAGTACACCCACATGGCCTTGTCTGGCAGCAAGTGTCAGTGCTGTCTGCCCCTGGTTGTCGCTTAAAGAAGGGTCTGCCCCACGACTCAGCAGAAATGCGGATACATCAATAAGTCCTGAGTGAGCCGCAGTAGAAAGAAGAGTTCGTCCATCTGACGGCTCTATGCGATTTATGTTGACCCCACTCTCTAAGAGTGCGCGTACAGAGTCCTCCCTCTGTAATGCCCTCCTTACTATCCCTTTCCCTCCACCTACACAGTGTATACCCACACTAAGACCATTATTTGGGGAACAGGTGGGAGGATACACACCACTTTTTATCAGAAGCTGCAGCACATCCTTTTGGACCAGCACAGGTGCTTGTTGGCAGATGGGAGTTTGAGAGACACCAGCAGAGCAGCTATTAGCACTGAGAGTAGGGACTCCGGTCCATAGCATCCACAGTGCCAGCAGTGCTGGTTCCCCTTCGTGGATTCCACTGCTGAGTAGGTGGTGGCCCATCCGGCATACCTCTTCTGTGCTAAGGCTTTTGGATCTTAAAGCCAGGGACATGGCAAGTGAAAGGTGGCCGTCTTTTGTACTGCACAGAAACTTCTGTGTGCAGTATTTCACATCAGTTAACCACTCTGCAAAGCTTCTGTGAAACAAGAGCTTAGTGCCTTTAGGCCCGTTCACAATCAGTGGAGAGAGAACGCGCATTTGCGACTGAAAGTCGTCAATTAGCAAGCAACCATCCCTAGTTCTTGCAGTAATGTAGAGATCTTCTGGAGTAAGGGGATGTGGTGAGGCCAGCAGAATGTTGAGCAAGGGTCTAACATGGACAAAGAGTCGACGTGGAAAAAGCCTCTGACACAGCCAGAGATAGAGGCCATTCAATGTACCCGGGATGTCCCGGATTTCTCGGAGTCCTACCAAACCACTAGCTACACCGTCCAGCACTCGCTCTAGGAAGAGGAAGCAGCCACCGCTTTTGATATGCAGCAGGTTCAACATGTCAGCTGTCTCTGGCGTGAGCTGGCGCCGCAGTGCCGCATCCTGATCCAGACGCTGCAGGATGTAATGCTGAACATCTTGCACAGCCACGGGTTTCCTCAAGTCATCGAGGCACAGCTTCCGAAATCCTACACGACAAAAAATAAACAATTAAAATCCAAGAATGATGAAATAAATGTCCAGGTTAAATGCAGGATGGCCTTTTCGGGGCTGAACTGGTTGCAAATGGCAGGCAGGTTGAAATGAGTGCAGGCCAAAAATGGATTGATGGAGACAGAGAAGGTTTTATCCATCTGGGTTTTCAGCCGGGGGTTTGCAAAATGCATAACTGAGACTGAGCTTTTGTGTGTTTCAAATGAAACTGTAATGCATGCTGACACTGCAGAGGTCTTAAGAGGTCTTGAAGCCCTTAGTGCATTCATTCATATAACAAATCATGACAATTGGTTTCCATTTTATTTATCAAACAGGAAATTCTGTCTCTCACAGGGATGAAAGTATGTTTAGTTTTATTCAATATTTTTTTATTAACACTTGTCTTATAAGCTATAGTTTTATATTCTTTATTTTAATATACTCTTCATAATATTACGTTATCACTGTTTTAATAGTAAACATTATAATTTAATTGTTATATTTTACAGGATAATATTAATATTAATGCTTCAGTTTATAATAAACTTTTACTATGAACTTATTCATTAGGTAACTTTGAACCTTTTTGAGTCTTGGTAATTCCAAAGGTTTCTTCCATTTATGCAAGATTTTCCTTTCCACTGTTACCCTAGGCTTGCTCAGTTTGGGCTTAGATATTAAAGGGTAATTTAATATTGTACAGCCGCTTTGAGACAAAGCTTCATTATAAAACGCACTTACAGTGCAAAATGGCTCATTTTATTTACTGAGATTGCATGTTTACAGTCTTTTCATTTTTATGAAAGTGATGACACTTATACTTGTTTGTAATATGCCTAAAGTAAGGCATCCAGCTTTTCCAATATGTTCCTGGTTTTGGGGCATGGTCAGGAGCCTAAACCCAATGTTCTAATAACACACCACCATGCAAACTTTACTTTTATATTACTTTTACTAAATATTGTTTCTAAAGAGCAGTTAGTGTGTGAGTGTGTTTGTTCCCTATGATGGATTGGCATCTTGTGTACGCGGCAGTTCCAGCCTTGCTCCCTGTGTCACCGGCTCAGTAATGGCTTTTTAATTTATGGGCATCCGGTTCATTAGTTCATTCAAGAAAATGAACGACTCGATTAATTTACACAATGTGTCATCTTAATTATGCCATTAAACCTAATACTTAATGAACCTAACTTAACATAGCCTAATTAAACCTAATTCATTAACAAGCTTTAAATTTTTCTAAAGTTCAAAACCTATAATCTGGTCAAGTCTTCGAAATCTGAGTGGAAGTTTTATAATCAAACCCACTTTGTCACTCCGCCTTTCACGGTTACGAAATTAGAAGCAAATTGGACAATTGGTGTGAACGCAAACATTCCCAGGACTCTGCTTTGTGCCCTGTGTGTTTGTGTGTGTTTGTGTGTGTGTTTGTGAGAGAGAGAGAGAGACTATACACACCTGAGAACATCTTGCACACAGCTTTATTCTGTCTGCGGACAGAACAGACCAGCAGGAGCCACGATGGTAATTGCTGATGGTGTCTGAACAAGAGCTCCGCTATTGATGCACTCTGACTGCCTGCAGTCCCTGATGTTAGGCTTTCTCCAGCTCCAACATCTAAGCCCCATCCAGAATCCAAAGAATCCACCACGATGAACAAGCTATGTGCTGGAGAGGGTAAAGACTGCAGAGGCTCCACAATTGCTCTGATCAACACAAAAGAGAGAGAGAGAGAGTTGAAAAAAGAAATGTGTATTTACCGATTTACGAATAACAGCACTCAACAACAGAGATTTTGCTTCATAAAGACTTCTGCTTTCCCAACATGTACTGCTCACAAAAATTAGAATATGTATAAAATAAATACTAACCGATCGATAGAATAAAATATTCCCTCATTTTTGTGAGCAGTGTATTTTAATTTCTACTAGTATTTTGCCCTCAAACCAAGCCGCTTTAGACAGAACAATTAAATCAAAACCAAATCAAAAGGTGCTACGAAAGTATTGATGATTTCAGGGAGCTAAAATGAAACCAGCAGCACAGGGAACAAGGAAGGCACCAACCCCAGACCGGATGCCAATCCACCGTGGATCACGTGTGCGCACACACTCAAGCTCTCATTTAGGCTGGCTCACATTTAGAGACCCCAGTTAATCTAACGCATATATTAGGAAGGTGGGAGGTAAATGGAGTAGCAAGAGCAAAACCTACAAAAACACGGGGAGAACATGCAAACTCCTCACAGGTGGATTCTGTGTCAGACAAGTGAGCAAGTATGTGATATTTGAATGAAAACCTGATTGGAAAGAAAGCTTTTTTTCTGTGCTTATTTTCTGTAAGACCTGGCATTTAAACTGTAGGTGGCATTTTCAAAGCTTGCACCCACCATTCGGATCAATTCCTTACAGCAGTACACAGAACAGACACTCTTTTAGTAAACAGACCTGTGGTGTTCTGGTGATGGTTTGAACCTGGACCTCGATTTTGTCTGCTCGTTCGGAGTCTAGCCTGAACTGTTTACAGTCTATTGTCGAACTAAAAGCACTCACAAAAAAATTTAAAAGCACAACAGCTTTGTGGGACTGTGGAAGCCTAGCAGTTCAGATACTGAACTATGGACCAGGGGATCCAGCGTTCAAATCCTGCCCCTGCCAAGCTCCCAATGTTGGGTCCAAGAGGAAGGCCCTTAACGCACAACTGTCTGGATTGTAAGACTGTATAAATTGTAAGACCCTCTGCATAAGAGCATCTGCTAAATACTGGGTGGCATGGTGGTTAACGTTGTCATGTCAGTTTTTTAGAGAACCGGTTCGAGTTCAAACTCCAGATTCCTCCCACAATCCTGACATGCATCAGGTTAACTGGACTCTCTAAAGTGTCCCATTGTAAGAATGTGTTTGCGTATGCCCCCATGGCACCCTGTGCTGCAGGTTAGGCCCCCCTGAAACTGAATTAGATCAAGCAGCTGTGGAAAGTGTATGAGTAAGACACTTATTTTTACAATTACATTTACATTTATGGCATTTAGCAGACGCCCTTATCCAGAGCGACTTACAATTCATACAGTCTTACAGTGCAAGCAATTGTGGGTTAAGGGCCCAGCTGTTTCAACCCAACTGTGGCAGCTTGGCAGAGGTGGGATTGGAACCCTGGATCTTCTGGTCCATAGTCCAATACCTTAACCTCTAGGCTACCACAGTCCCATTTTTAAAAATCTGCTTAAAGTTTGTTCTGGGATTGATTTCTGAATCGTGCACTCTTCTCTCAACTACTATTAGGGCAAGTAGGCTTGGGCAATATGACCATATTTTCATACCGGGGTAACGCGGCGCGAACGTAAACGCAAGCATGGTGTTTATTATATACAGCGCACAAACACAGAGACAGGGTGAACGGTATATACAAGGTGAAAACTAAAACACAAGAACAGGAGAAACCAGGCAAGGGGAAAAGACAGAGAAATGAAGGGCGAGAGCTAACGGCATCGTAACTAAACTGAAAATAAGAAGAGGAAGGGAGCAGGGTAATCTCTACGGAAAAGACAAGAACCGGGGAAAAGCAAAGATTGGTTTGGGTTTAAATAGCGAAAGAACAGCCGGTGTTGCGAGCGCCACCAGCAGTGCGGGAGGCACCCAGGAGGAAGGCACCCAGGTGAGATTGCCGAGAAGCAATCTCATCCTGACAGTATCGTGATAAATGTTATCGTTATAGACAGTATGCTTTTCTGAGCAGCGCTTAAAGAACACTGACCAGCTGCATGTTCCATTATAAAGTGTCATTAGTCCTGTTTAATTGGATCACGTGCAGCACATTTTGAATATCAATCACCTTAAAATGTCTGCAATAATATTTGAAATGGGGTTTTTCAGGATCTGTTGCAACTACTTCGAAATGTCCATTATGTATCGTGATAAATATTGTGCCTCGTGAAATGTCTACATTTCTTTTACCATATCACCCACCCCTGAGGGCAAGAAGTGTGAGCATCAGGGGAATTTAGTTCTGGAGCGATGACAGAGAGGGAAATGGTGCCAGAAATAGGGAAGAGAACCAGAGGAGTGATTTAAATGATTACAGGAACACAGTGACAGCTTGCAAGAACAAAGTCACGTGAGAGCAGCATAAAAAGCGAGCAGATACTGAGCGGGGGGGAAATGTATTTTTCCCTTTAATATCATTTCTCGGTTCTCAAACTCCTCTACGTTAGCCACACTTATCTCACACTCCTCGTTCTGGACTGAGGTGTGGCTGATGTGGCGTGGTGAGTCAGTGCTATGGAAGCTCAGAGATTTCCTGTGTCTTCATGCATGCTGGAGGAGATGGTAAGACGTTGGCACGGAACCATGGAGCATGCCACTTCCTTTTTAGCAGTGACAAATGAAAAGCTCTTAGAAGTTCTGTGCTCTAGCACACTGCTCTCCAAAAGACCTCTCCACTTAGCTCTGCCTGTCATATTACACCTGCGGATTTTCAGCTTCAACGCTCAAGTTGACTTTATCTACTTTTATCAGAAGTTGCTCGACAACTCAAATAACGCACTGCATCAGAGCTCCAATTCAGCCCAATCTTCCACACCGTGCCACCTGTCTTTAGCATGCCAGGTTAAAAACAGCCAGACGAACTGAAGCAGGTTAGCCACGATTAGCGTTAGATTAAGCTTCATGTCTTGAGCTGTGACAAAATACTTCCTCTTGAGAACAATGAGAAGTTCTGATCATAAATCTGATGTTCGGAGTTAAACAGACTGTCAGCTCCTTATCACTGGCGTGTGCACTTGTGTAATTTGATAAGAGGACCATAATGATCTACTTCCTGAACAAGACTAAGCTATTCCACTTTTGATCCCTGAGATACTTACATAATTAAAATAAACAGGAATATGTCAAACAATATTTTTTTGGCTTGCTCGTAGTTTTTGCTAAAGAGTTTTTTTTTTATATTGCTCACAAAAATTAGGGGATAGCACAAAATGAAATGTCCCAAAATGAAATATCCCCTCATTTTTGTGAGCAGTGTATATGAGCACTACAATGTCGTATCAGTGGGCAGCATTGGCTTCAAACAGACCTTTTAAATATGGAGTAGACAAAAGAGAATGCGCAAGCTCAGTGTTTCACAAGGCTGCACCGGACGTTTAATGTGTTTATGAGATCGGCTGTCTCTCAGTAATGAGCAAAGCTGTCAGCAGTTCTGCTCCCTGCAAGCTATTAGTGCTGTTTACAGTGTGTGGAATATAGAACACGGATCAAGGAGACATTTTAGGCCCAGCCTACAAGATAAAGTATAAAAAAGTATTACGTACAAAAACTAACCATGCACAACGATCACCCTCAGACACAGCATCACATTAAGCTGTTACTAATACCCTAATTCTGACAGTCATAAATCAACAAGTACGAGTGCAACGATTGAACGACTATTCATTATTTAATATGCTGAAATATTCCATAATGAAATATCCCCAGGGGGCAGCACGGGGGCTTGGTGGGGTGGCACCTCTGCTTCACAGCAAGAAGGTCCCGGGTTCAATCCCAGGGTGAAGCGGCCTGGGCTCTTTCTGTGTGGAGTCTGCATGTCGTCTGCGTGGGTTTACTCTGGGTATTCTGGTTTCCTCCCGCAGTCCAAAAGACATGCGTGTTAGGTTAATTGGTGACTCTAAAGTGGCCCATAGTGTGTGACTGTGTGCATGCCTGTGTGGGCCCTACAATGGATTGGCGCCCCGTCTAGGGTTGTTCTTGCCCTGGTGCCCAGAGTTGCCGGGTGGGCACCGGCTGGCCCGCCACCCTGTGTGGATTAACTGGAAGATAATGAATAATGAATGAATTAAAGAAATTTCCTCTAATTTTGTGAGCATTGCGGTCGATTTGTCTGTGACGTCATCACACACGTGTCTCGCTCTAACTAGCAAGTCCTGCACAATACAATCCGATTGGTCAGCGAGTGGTGCTTTGTCAAGTTGGGGCGACGTGCATCACTTGCTCGTTCCCATTTTGGTGAGCTGCGTACAAACTGTTGGTTGTAGTACAGTACTCTAAAGTAAAATCTTAGAACTAAGAAATCTTGTAACTACCTTTCCGTTTAGTGTGTGCACGTAAGCTGTAGATAAGAATCTGATTATTGTCCATTTGTGCATTCTCTCAGATTAATCAATAAATCATCGGTGAGCAAGAAGGCTGTTCCTGGTATTCTTTTAAACACAAAGCAGTTACACAGACCTACATCATGGTATGAGTTGTAACATTTTGCATTTGGAAAAGCGTGTTCTCTTAAATCATTAATGAACTTGGAACGGAGCTGTAAGCAACTATTAACATTTACAGTTTTACTCCTGTCACATCAAGCCAATATGCGCATTTAAACAGTTTTCCATTTGCCTCGACTTCAAAACAATGGGATCTAGTGTTTCACCATGTAGCCACGAGTCACTACAGCCTCACATCCTGCTCTAAAATGCTACACTGTGGCTAATGAAATAAATCCAAATAAGGTGACTAATTTATTCATTTATAAATTCATTTATAAAGTTATTCATTCACTTTACCTTATAAAATAAGGTGGCCAAAATAAGGTGTATGGAATAAAAAAATATGGTAAATCGTAAGCATTGATTACTTGCAAAATATTATTGAATTGTTCTCATAATGCAAGCTTTGTTTTTTTTTTATTCTAGGTCAAATTTAATTGTTAGAGCTTGGAAGCCTTCTCCCATAATATAAATTAGGATTCGGATTAGTTTATTACTCTTACGTAATGCCTTGGATTAAGGCAGATCATGACAATCATTGTAAAATATCTACCTTTTCTCATTTTATTAGCATTTCAGGTCGGTGTCGTGGGGATCTGACACTAATGCAGACGGCAGACGTAAGTATGATGTGAACAGGACAATGCAGTGCAGTCCAGTGCAGTGGTTAAATACTTTGAAAACTGTTCTTTTAAACGTTTTTTAAGCATGATGGCCAATAAAGTGTAATACATTTGAGAATATAGCCTACATATTATTCCTTCAATTTTAGAGTAACACTGTATTGCCATTTTTACCATTAAGATACAAAGATAATACACTTAATCATAAAATAAATACATTAAATGACAATTTGGTCTTGACTGTCAGAGCTTCGGTGCCAGAGCACTGAGATCTTTGATGCTGCTCTGTGTGATAACACACTGACACCTGCACCAACACCAAATATAGCATGGGCTATAGGAGCCTGTTAGCCACCTGCTGAGCCGGTGAGCCTATTTGTTAAACAAAGTCATGCTCATGCGTTGGCTGTCTGTTTAACAGAGTCTGTTTTATTTTCGTGTTCTTACACGCTTAAGTCACGCTTTCATATTAGGCCAAGAGGAACAAGGGGTCTGATATTATAGGGGATTTGTGTCACATTTAATAACATTTTCCATTACAGTAACATGCTCATAGCCGTGGTATAAAGTGACAGAAGTTGGTCGAATACTGTATAGATGATAACATGACTATGGACTATGGAACAAAAAAAGGGAAAAAAAAAAAACAAAAACCTTAAGCCGTATCCAAGCACCTCATCGCTGCACGGTGACCATTAACATGTCACAGAGGTCTCAAGTATGACTTTACTTCACTAAAGTAATCGACCACAGTTGCGAGTGCAATGTACCTGACAACAGTGACAACATGTATCTCCTGAAGCATCTAATAAAACATCTAGAACTGTCACCACTGTCAGAGATTTAACACAGAGAGCAAAGTTTTAAGTGACAGCAAGCCGGCAGCAGGTAAGTTAACAGTTTATTGTAAAGCCTTTTTTTTTTTTTGTAAGACACTTGGCTACTGTGAACTGGCAGTGTGAGATTTTAATCTATCTAGCGTTACAGATAAATATGCTTACATGCTTACATTATTCTCTGCAGATTTCATACATGAGCTCCCTTAACTGCTTCTTATTATTTTCAGGTTGGCAAATCTGCTACATCTTCAGAAAACTGAACAGTACAAGGGAACGGTCACAGAACCTGTCATTGCTGTTGAAACAAATCGTTGGATTGATTTTGTGAAATCTAAACGAGAATGTAAGTTCTTATAGGAGCAAGGAAACTCGAATTGTAAGTGCAGCATTTGCCATACGGTTATTTATCAGTGGATGATCCAGCCACCGTTTTTATTTTTTACCGTTTAAGATGACTAAAATTGGATGTCATTGTAGAGGAACATGCAAGTCATAGACTTACTTAACATCCCCCAACCCTGTGCTCTCTCTCTCTCTCTCTTACCAACATATTGAGGGACTGGGGGACTGTGGTAGCCTAGTGGTTAAGGTACTGGACTCTGGACCTGATGGCACTGATGGTTCAGGGTTTAAATCTCACCTCCAACCTCTGCCAAGCTGCCACAGTTGGATCCTAAAGCAAGGCTCTTAACCCACCATTGCTTGACTTGTAAGACTGTAAGTCACTTTATAAAAGGGCGTCTGCTAAATGCCATAAATGTAAACAGACTATAGAGTGAGATTACTGTCTTCACTTGAGAGGACAATATACAATATTTTCTGTTGTACTTAACAGCCTAAGCAGGGAACTGAGAAACTGTGAAGCGACTTTAAGGCTAAAGAAGACTAGACTGCCACAAATGACCTAAAAAATATCCTCAGTCTACATGCTTTAAGGACCCCAGGACCCCAGGGAGCTCATTCCACAGACCTTCGGGCAAACCTCCTTCTAATTGCATTTACCGACACATGTTCTCATGTCTGTGTGGAACTAAAAACATTTCAGGGCTTTGTCAGTGTAAAGGCCGTGTAGAATGTGGAACCGGCATCAGCAAACAGTTAACACTAGAGTTCACAATGAGGAAATGATTACTGGAGGCTTTAAGAGAGGCATGCAGAGAGAAAGAATGATAGAAAATTGACAGATCCATGACAGCAGCGACCTCACCAACTGGACCCAACGTGACACAGTAGGGGTACATTTTTTAGTCTTTGGGTCCCCGCCCCAAAGAGAGCCATCATTTGCGACCACCATTCATTCCTTTTCAAACCTACTGTGATTGCTGTGAGTAGGTAGCATTATTGGGTTTAAGGGAATAAACAAATAAAGTGCCAGGGACGGAGAACAATCACCCCCTTTTCCTGTCTTTGACATAAAGAACGTCATTCAGTGGGTTCCACACTATGGTTTATTGTCAGAGAAGTGACAAAGAAAAGGGAATGGAAGCCCAGATGCACCCTCAAATTGCCATGTGATTTAGTGGTACTTGAGCACACTTCAGAACTCATAAAACAGATCGGCTTTTGACATCTGCTTTGAAGGTAAACATAACCAGCTACTGGGTTCATTCCTTCCTGCGATGCAATATGAAAGCACCCTATCACTGAGGTTTAACCAAATCAAGTCAACCAAGAACGACAAGCCGCTGAATCAACAAAATTAGTAATGGCAGAGACAGAAATACAGGAACGCAGTCACGTTTTAATTAGAACACTAAAGCTTTGATAGCAATTGCAGCGAATTACGAAATTGGATAATTGTGTTTGGTTATCTGAGCAACGCTATGGAGGTGTGGTTTTATAGGCACACAGCTAACAGGCATTGCACAGGGAGTGTAAGGGTAGGTTTAAAATGAGAGAGAAACACATCTGAGAACGCCTAGTATAAAACCATAATTGACTGTTCTAAGGCAGCCAATGTTGAGGAATCGCTAAATAAAATGTGAAACACCAGAAACAAAAAGTCATTCACCCATTCATTTCCATATCCGCTTAATCCAATTTGGAGTTGCAGGGAACCGGGGTTTAACTGGCAGTACAGGTAGTAAGGTAGAAACCAACCTTGGACAGAGCACCAATCCTCAGGGCGCAGACACAGCTGACCTAACGCATGTTTTCGGAAAACAGGAGGAGACCAACACAGATATGAAGAGTCTAGGCTGGGAATCGAACCAGGGATCTCTGGAGCTATGATGTGACTGCACTAAATTCTTCACCGTCATGCCACCCCCAGTGCTTAAAAATATACTTCTCACAAAAATTAGGTGTGGTGGCCTAGTGGTTAAGGTACTGGACTATGAACCAGAAGGTCCAGGGTTCAAATTCCACCCCTGTCACTGCTGGGATCCAGTTATATGGATGCATAACTGTATGGATGCAGTTAAAATACTGAAGTATTTCAGGAAAACTTAACGGTTTAATAAAAGTACATACAATCGCTACACTAACTGCCCAAAAAATTGACAGACAGAGACAGAAATGTTGGATTGCTACCTTTATTTGCAGTGGTGTCATGAATGAGAAACCTGAACTGCTATGGACAGAAACCGTATCATCTTTAGTAACAAATCCAAATTCTGTTTGGGGTCTGACAAAAGTTGGGTATGAAAGCCTTATGGTGAGAGAATCATTCCTGTTCTCAACCCTTTTGCTGTGGAACAAAACACTGGCCCAACTGCTGGTGTGATGATCTGGGGAGCCATTGGATACGACAGCCAGTCACCCCGAGCAGTAATAAAAGGGACACTGACAGTTCAGCGATACGTGCAGGACAGGCACGTGTTGCCGCTTATTGCACGGTTTCCACCTGGCATTTTTCAGCAGGATAATGCTCGCTCACACACAGAAAGGCTTTCCCAGGATTGTCTCAGCCAGATTGCAACACTTTCTTTGTCTGCCTGGTTGCCAGGTGTACTGGCAATCATACCTACTTGGGAAAGCCCGCTTTGGCTGCCTATGAGTGTGAAAAATGCAAAGGTTTAGCTGCAACACGTGGGCAAATGTGCCACAGGATACCATAGAGAACCTGTATGCCTCCATGCCTAACCATATCTAATCTTGTACCCAGGGTAGCTGTGGCCCAACAGGGTAACTAGAGCCTCCTTTTAGTTGTACAGTTTTCCCCAAATAAGCGTAATCATTTACATATATCATCATTACATTAATACATACAAAGTTTTGTTTAATTTCAACAACTCCTTCTTGGTGAGATTGTTTTGTCAATGAGTTTTACATTTTATGAAGTTATATGGCACTTAAGACACAAAACCGAAGCACTCACCTCTTAAAGGTGTCATCCGGGTCACGCTGGCAGTTAATAGGCTCCAGGCTGGTAGCAATAGCTGAGCTGGCCAAAAGATGGCTGTAATTCGGAGCGAGAAGAGGACTCTGGCGCAGCTGCTCCACCATCCCTAGCACAAATCTCCAAACTTCCATGCTGTCCGCATCCTCATGTTTACAATAGTGCCAGGCCAGACAGCATGTTGCCAGCCCCAAGGCAGTGCCTGCTTCTGACTGGGGCCAGACCAGCTCTGTGCAGAAAGATGTCTTGCCCGTGCCGGAACCCCCAAACACCAATACGCCTGGTGTGGGATGACCTGGACCCTGCAGTCCTTTGACATGGTTTCTTGCCTCTAGACAGCCCTTTAGCTTCTCCAGGGCCCATTCCCGACAGTAAAAGCGCCTGCCCTGTAGCAGGCTCGGGTTGCAGCCCCTCATCTAGCCCAGAGAAATGGAGTCAGGCCTGTGGATACACCTCTCTCCATTCTACAATGCAAGCTGCACAACAGAGCCTCCTGGATTTAAGAGAACCAAGGCTTTATTAGTTCATCTCTAAGTCATCGGTACAGAGAGACACACGGTGACGAACTTCTTCCAGGAATAAGGATCTAAGAGCGAACACTCAGACAATCCCTGGCTTCATTTGCATTCTGTTTCAGTTCAAAGCCTGGCTTGTCATGGTCCCTGTTAAAAGAAGGAAACAGAAATAAATCTTGAGCTCTTCAAATCCCTGTTGCCTCCCACTTTGACTCGAACTCCGGCAGCACTCCTGTCCTCCTGTATGCTGCGCATGTGTCATTCTCAAATGAATGAATACGGCTTTCGCTTTCTATAGTTAGTCAATGCTACGTCCCACCCTAAACCTAAACCTAGAGCTACACCTGATCAGCATAAAACCAAAACTCATGTATTGCTCATGCTGCTTTTGACCATAAATCCAACTTACTGTAAAGTTCAATGCTGAAGAATGAGTAATTAGAGACTGTGAGAGCATAAGAAAAGGAACAAGCTCTTACTTGCTTTCAAATGCTGATCTATTAATCCATTTTGATTCCTTTTCCAGTCGTCTCTCAGCAGTCTTCAGTTTCTGACTTGATCTTCCTGGGCTTCTCTGCGTGTCTCTGTTCTACCCAGCAGGTCTCCAGGGTTATGCTGACAGGTCTGGAATCTCCTCCTTCTTTCACACACTCTCTCTAACAGCTGCTCACCGGTTTTTCTTGTTCTCCTTTTTCTCCTCCCCTCTGGCAACTGGCATGTCAGGGCATGAAGAAGCATGGAGAGTAAAAGAGAGAGAGAAAGAGAGTGTGAGAGAGAGAGAGAGAGAGAGAGAGAGAGAGAGAGAGAGAAAGAGAGAGAGAGCGAGAGAGAAAGAGAGTGTGAGAGAGAGAAAGAAAGAAAGAAAGAAAGAAAGAAAGAAAGAAAGAAAGAGAGAAAGAGCATGTCAGTGTTTGAAGCAGATATGGGACACCAGGGTTTGTTTTGAGGTCAAAGTTTAAACAGACAGGCACGCTGTAACTCGACGTCTATTTCTGTTGATTGATTCAGAAGGAGCAGGCTTCCATATTTCCACAAAAACAGCTTTCATGAGCTCACAGTTTATTACGAACTACAAACAGGCAGGTGCTTCCTCGGTAAACAGCTTGATCGTTCATTCTAAAAACTAAACTAAAAGCTAATCTGCTTTTTGTTTCCCTTTTCTTTTACACGTTTATGCTATGCATGGTTTACACCACACACGCACAGACTGACAGAGGGGGATCCCACATTTTCTGCATGTAAACAATGAAACAAAATCAAATCTGTTGCAGCAAATTACAAATAGGAAGGAGAACAAGCCATCTGCAATGTGTCTCAATCCAAAATCTTTCCAGATCCTCAATTTCCTGAGGCGGCTGAATCATTTTGGTCAAACAAGAGTATCCCTGGTCTTCTTACACCATCTCAGACCCAGCCCTCTAGATTCAGAAGAACTTTGAATCCATCGAAGAGGCATGACAAAGAACTGGACTGAATGCCAATACGCGTATCTTGACATTATTCTATTCAATGTTTTATTTTATTATTACACAATTTTCATATATGTTACAATATTTTGTTCTCTATTTTATGTTACTTGCCATACACCTCTAATTTATTACTCTACATATTATTATATATTTTTAAATGTTCTCTGTAAAAATAAATATTGTTTCGATTCTGTTTATTTAAACAATTACCATGAACATATTAATTAGATATGTCATGTTTATTTATTACATTTATCATCAAGTTCGTTCCATTTTTGAGTCTCGGTTTTATCAAGGTTACTTCCTTTTCACGTTTAATGTTTTTTTTCCCTTGTCTCTGTCGCCCTAGGTTTCACTTTGGCTTCTACTTAATAAGATGAACTGGGGGAACTCAAACTTTCTGACATGGAGAGCTGACCGGCAGACACGAAGACAAACCTGGACATAACTGAGACAACTATGACCTGAGGAGCGTACTTACAAGCCAAACAACTAATCCAACCTGCCAGAGGCAGGAGATGAAACATAGTGGTTCCCAATGCTGATTCTGCATGATTCTCAAGATTTAAAGATTCTTTCAATATGATGACTCTCTCTTAGATGTTCAGTTGGTTCCATATTGATCTCGGGGTGTTCCATTGTTTTAGGGCAAGGACACCATGTTCCACTGGGCAGGAGTTCCTGGTTCTTGTATCCATTGCACAGGACGGTCTTGGTCCTTCCAAGGTTTTTCCCTCAATATATTTATGGGGTTTTTCTAAAGCTTGTTAGAAAAGTGCATTGTTTCAAAGCAGCTTTACAAATTTCTATCCTAATCGTACCGACAAAAACACTATATAAACAAGATAAGGAAGAAATCTTGGAAGCACCAAGACTTAGTTTGGAATTTTAGTCAAAATTTTAGATCTTCATATCAAGAGTTCAGAGCCTCAAACATAGAGACAAACATGTACTAGTCCTAAAACACTACAAAACATACATCCAGTGTTGTTTAAAAATGATATCAGATCAGATTTGCAATATCGCCTGTGGTTCAAAAGTTATCAACACAGAAGGTTTGTTATTTGTCACAGGTAACTGAAGATGGATTTGGATTTTGGGGAACTGAACTGCCCTATCATAGCCGCAGATTAAACATATACCCAATTTCACACAGCACTGTTACATCCCTCAGTCAAAAGCTGACTAGATGACAAGCCATGTATTGGTCGTTCATAGACCTCTACCAAAGAAGAAACCGCAACAATGGTTTGGGCAGCATTTGTGAAAAGTTCACTATGCATGTGATGTGTTGTGCTATATCCGTAAGATACGTATCCTTCTTATTTATATTGTTGAACATTTCTTTACTTATTTTTTTCACAATTTATCCCTGTTATTCCTGGTCATGGTCGCATTAGTCTGTACCAGGAGAACACAGGGTGCAGGCCTGGTTAGAGTACCAGTCCATCACTGGGTAGACAGAGGTTGCTATACTCGCTGTACTCTCCATCCTGACTCTTTTCCCTCAAATTCTCAATCGGCACTCGAATCTGGGTCACTGCAATGGAAGGCCAGCAATTTAAGCAACTGACAGCCCTGTGCACTATGTTCTAAAGTATACACTGTAAATATTGTTTTATGTTATGTCACAAACAGCAAGGCTGTCAACCGTTGACCAGAATGCCATTAGTCCAGAATGCCCTGATGTTGTCCAGCATAGCAGTGTAATCGTGTATAAGCTAGGCAAACAACAGGTCAGAAGTTACAAGTTTATAAAATTTCAATGATGTGTAAGGAGAAAGATTCACGTACGAGACCGCATCATCCACCTGTGGTTCCTATAAAGGTTTCCGGATTACAGTGCTAGCGTTTTCGGTACAGTTTCCTGCGTAAAGTGTTCTTTGTAGTCCGGTAAAAAAAAATGTTTTTCTATTCAAAGTTTGATTGGTCAAAACTAAACTAATAAATCACTGCTAAGATTTTGCGTCCCGGGTCGTTGGCTCGGCTGTTGTGCGTCATATCTAAAACTTCTATGGACCTTGAGCTTCGGCTGCTTTAAATCTTTCGTGATCCAGGTTTTACCTCCATAGTAGAGCTCGCAGTGTCATGACCAGGTACCGAATACGAATCACTGGCTCTCTGAACCTGCGAAGATTTCGTTTTGGTCCATTCCGAGTGCTGGGTAGATTAAGGAAGCCTCAATATGGACTAATGTGGTCTGCAATGAAGCTCGATGTCTTTTTAATTTTCCGCGAGGTAGACGCAGCGGCGCGCTTCAGCCAACCTCAGTGCTGAATTCTTAATGTAACTTCAGCCTCAGTCCTTCCGATCTGCAGCCCGAAGTCAGTCCGTCTTCTGAAGTTCCACATGTTAAGTCCATTAGAGACACATTAGAGATACACAGAGTGCTGAACCTTCACCTGCACTCGTGCCTTAAACGTTTTCCGGGACCGTTCACCTCCTGTCTGTCCAACCACGATCCATAGTCAACAAAACGCAACCGTCTGATATCTCTCTCTCTCTCTCTCTCTCTCTCTCTCTCTCTCTCTCTCTCTCTCTCTCTCTCTCTCTCTCTCTCTCTCTCT
>JAUZST010028628.1:0-29837 GCA_034779995.1 Parotocinclus haroldoi | reverse complement strand
TGTGTGTGTGTGTGTATACATCTAGTACCTACGAGCTTGCTTAACTTGCACTTACCTAATAAGCAGATCTCTCAAGTTGGCAAACTCACAGTGAGCAACATTTTCAACTACAGAAACAAAAGAATTAATGTTTGAGAATACTTGCGACAGCACAAACATATCTTAAAATATTCTGTGTCCACCAGATGTCAGCCTTAAATAAAGCAATGCAATCACACTGTTCAGTAGAAGCCTAGTAACAGAACCATGTGTCTGATATAATATAAATTACGTGGCAGTTACGTATTATGTTATTTATTGAGTTATTATTTAATTCAGTTAAAACACCTTCTCACCTTCGATGATTCCCCATTTGGTTTTACGGCCCAAGACCTTGTTTCCATTCACCTGGTGCTCCTTGTCTGTTCCCACCACCGCAAATGGGATACTTTCCTGCAAGAATAACCATCCACACAACGGGTTACTTATTTAGTCTTTGTATAAAATAGGCTTTGTATAATTTGGCTTTTTTACTATTAAAATATCACGTATTATATAATCCTTTTTGTAGGCTAAACACCTATACGTCTATACATACACCGTTATTTGCAATTTTGTTTTACCTACAGTCTTCTTATATGCACATATATTATAGCGTTAGCTCGAACGCGCGCAGCCGACTGAAGTGAGACTAAGCAGGAACCAAAGATGGGAACGGGGAACCCTGGAACTATCCCTACGAAAGTTACGGTACCTCCGAGGTTTCCCTCACGAGGTTTCCCCCAGGACGTTACCCACTAACCATGAAATATCACAATAACTCGTGTCGCGAACGGTTAGCGCGTGTCAAGATGTGTGCGCAAGTGCGCGTGTCGGTGATCAGGTGTGCGAGTGGAATGTGACAACCTGGCGACGAACAACACCAGAAGCCGCACATTAGTACGGAAATGGCAGGTGTTCATCATCACACCGTAAAATTAGACACCAGTTATAAACCGCCTCACCGTAACGGCAATCCGCGAGGGCGGCGGAACGCTCCGAGGCAAAAGATGTGGAACCCTAAGACAGACTAACTGAAATATTAAAAATGGTCTTGGACAATGCATATGGTTCAGTGAACAATAGGCCCTTGAAACATCGAGTACGCTCATACCCTGATCTTGTCGTTCAGTATCTGGTCCTCTGCATCCTCGTCATATTCCTTCTGTGGAAAAACTTGAATCCCATAGGCCTGAAGGTCCTGTCTTATCTGCAGAGTGAGAAAGAATAAGACATTTAAACAAACATAACCCTGGGTGAAATATGAACACTTCAGTTGCTTTGGCTCCTGTTACATTTTAAAGTTATGAATTCTCTTACTGGATATCCTGATACCAGGTTAAGCCCCCATGAGCATGAAAAAAGAACATGGAGGATGACGTTTGCTCACGCTAGATAAAAGCTGTGTGTATGTGTTATACTTCTACCAGTCACTGATGGATATCCTGCTTGCAAATGGCTCTTCATGTAAAGTGATTGTTTTAGTGTTTGAGAGTTTGAGCCATCAGTACAGATTATGTGTTATATATACTATATCCTACAGATTATAGGATTGGGAAAAAGATGGGCTAAACAATCGTGTTGTTTTGTTTCAGTTTGTATATTTGGAGAAGAAGTTGTTATTTTTATCTGTGAGAAATGTGTGTTGTGAACGTAATCGTGTATATAGTCTTTTGTGTGTGTATGTGATGCTTTTGACAGAACTGTACAGTGTTTAAGGTAGCTGAAGTACACTGAGGGTTCCTCCCACACACTGTATATCAATGTCTTGAATTCATTTAACGCTGTTACCCTTTTAAAAGCATTGTTTCACTTGTACAAGTACAAAAGTGCTTGTACAAGTGAAACAATGCTTTTAAAAGGGTAACAGCGTTAAATGAATTCAAGATAGTCAATCCTAGCCAGTCCCCAGTCCTGAACCCAACAGAAAATCTTTAGAGTGAGCTGAAACTCAAACCCCCAAAACCTGAAAGATCTGGAGATGATCTATATGGAGGAGTGGAGCCAAAATCCCTGCTGCAGTGTGCGCAAACTTGGTCAAGAATTACAGGAAACATCTGACCTCTGTAATTGTAAACAGTAAAATTGTAACTGTAACTGTAATTTCTCTACCAAATATTAAATTCTGTTTTTCTACTGTATCAAATACTTATGTAATGCATTTAAATTATTTAAAAATCATCCAATGTTTCCAATCATTTCTAAAGTTTCACTTTCATACTGTCTCTCACAATTGAAGTGTCCCTACGATAAAAATTACAGAACTCTCCATTCATTGTAGGTGGGAAAACTTGCAAAATCAGCAGTCTATATATACTCTATAAATACTTATTATCTGTGTACACACATATACACATACACATACACACACATATATATATATATATATAAATATATATATATAAGTATAAAAGATGCGGGGATGAAGGAATTCCACGACATATATTAATATATTAATAATAGGGAAATAATATATAAACAAACTAAAAAGGGGAAAAGAGGAGCGAAAGGCTCTCTAACGCATGAAAACTAAAGAGGGAAAAAGGGCGCACTGCAATGTTGCATCCCATGGGGGATGGAGAATAGTTCGTGGAGGTGCAGAAGCGCCAAAGGGGGCAGACGTGCAATGAGCACGATAAGGTGCTGATTTTGGAACGTCTCCCAAATCACGGAGGACTCCGGAACGTCAGGGACATGTATGCTCGAGCGCGAATGCAGTAAAAAAAAAAAAATAAATAAAAATATATATATATATACATGCACACATATCATAAAATAACCTATTAGTCTTTGAGCAGTGTATCTAATCCCTTGTGTACAAAAATGACTTGAGGGCTGATGAATTGTAGGCAGTGTGACTTTTTGTGTGTGGTGATGTTGCATACCAAAAGCAATACCACTGTATGTGTCAGTCTGTGACTGACGTATTTTCTGTCAGTGCTGTTTCTGGTCTAAAAATCTGGTGTGCTAGATCTACAAATCTGGTGTGCTAAAATATGATTTGCTCACACAGCCGTGCAACCCACTGAGACTGCTGTTAGTATTTTCTTTTCATTGACATCATATTCAGACATATACAGAATATTCACATACTGTATTTAATGAGAGTTTGTATGTTCTTTTGACAAAAATATCAGTAAAATAGAATAAGATTATGTGTATCTGAAAAAAAGAATAGAAGAGGTTATAAGATAAATGACTAACTCTCTGCTTGAATTCTAGCCTTTCATCCATGGTGAGAGTGTCAGCTTTGGCGATCACAGGAACAATGCTCACAATCTTCCCCAGTCTCTTCATAAACTCCACATCAATAGGGCGCAACCTGAGGAAAATTTGCAGGAAATGTGAGATTACCCAAATGATCAATGCCTCCAACTAGCAATGTCTACAAGCATTTGCAAACATGTTAGCCTCAAAGTGTTAACAAAGAGCACATCATCATATGCACCAAGTCCTTGTGTATGATCATTAACAATGTTTATATTAAACTATGACAAGTCAGCATTTGTTAGATGAAACATTGCTCTCCATAGCATTCTATCTGCATTTTTTCAATAGTCACTGTATGTCACTTATTTTTCTTTATATTTTAGTCTAATTCAGTTTTATGGATGTAACTTAGTGTCATGCAGTTTCGCCAGATAGTCTTAATCAATTTCCATTTATGAACACTGTTAGTTAAGAGTTAAAACACACTACAGTTACACATTTCTTGTATCAGAAAGCGTATGCCCTAGACAGAAACACGAAAGAAGAAAACCGGTTGTTCGGTGACTATTGAGCTTTGGATTTATGAGGTTATGACTTGTCCATGATCCAGAAGGTGTTATGGCCATCATGTATTTAAATCAGCAACAGAGCATTGTGAAAAGATCTAAAGTTTGTAATTTCCTAGTTATACAGGATATTTAAAAACCACAGGAAGTGACATATACCGATGTCCTGTGGCTGGTAAGAAGTAGACACAGCAGTGAACACGGGTGTCAGGGATCCTTCGCTTCCTGTTGACACGCAACTCCTCCTTTAGATATTTCTCGTACTGCTCATTGATGTATTTGACAATGGGTTCCCAACTGAGAAGAGGAGACAAAATAGTTTGTACTTCACAAAACAGTATCATTCAATGGCAGTTTATTCATATAAGTAATCATGGACTTTTTACACTTAAGAACCGCAGTTCAGCCATACATGTTAAACCAGGAAAGCTGGATTTTGAATCAAATACATCACCAAAGACTACACAATATGCACACAAATGTAGCCCTGGCACACAACTAGGAAAGGATAAACTCTGGAATACAGGGACAAGTTCACTCACCAGTTCTCATTGTTGATCTGGTCACCAAATCCTGGTGTGTCAATAACTGTGAGCCTCATCTTCACTCCTTTCTCCTCAATGACTAAAATACAGAATAATACGTCAGGAACAAGTTGTCTTCTGACCACCATTTACTGACATACTTTCCTTTATTATTGGTTAGGGTGCTAATAACTGGTTTAAACTGAGTTTAAATATCAGACTTCCAATGTGTACTATTTACTTCAGTAAGAATCTTAAACATAACTGATAGCTATTTTTGAATAATGCTCTACCTTACATAATAAATGAGTAAACATAATTTGTATAAATCATTAGCTGTTTATTTATTAATATTCATCCCTTTTTTTTAGCTTATTTCAAGCTTTTGAGTTTTGCATTTCATTCCTGGGATGAGAACGAGCACCTCCAAGCTCAAAGTCATGGTGCTTATCTGAAAAAATTGGGATGATCTCTGCAGATAAAGGATAAAAACCTGGCTGTAGGGAAGGAACTCGATTACCTTGGTCACAGATGACAGAAAAAGAGACTGATTATAGAATTGGGTCAGTGGAAGCTAAACTCTCTGTTTTCCTGGGCAATCTAAATTTGCATCCTTGCCTTTGGTCACTGGCTCAGGGTAGTGACCCAAAGAGGAAGGTCACAGATAAAAGCATAATTAAGTATGTTCTTATGCAGGGTAGCTGGGCATACTTTCAGTAAACCACGCTCGAGGCTACCTCTTCAAGCTTCTGCAGCATTTCAGAAAATATTTTTCATTTACATTTCTGCATTCATGCCAATGCTGACCCCTGGGTCAATAAGACCCCTGGGACTTTTCTGAAAAACTGGGGGTTTTCAAAGCATTTAGACTTGATTCTTTGGCTGACAAACTGGTTTACCTGAGTTTTACCTGAGTTCACAATTTACACATAGTCAATCACAACAAGTAAATGTAATTTCATTTATTATACAGTGTGTTGCGTTATGACTTTTGGAATCGATCCGATTTATTCAACATCCGACAACATTCAAATTTCAAATGACAAAATTCGAATTGTAACTGAAATCGATGATGTCACCTCAAAGCCCTCAGTGAAATTGGCCTGCACCTTACCATATAAGTGTAATGGAACACATCCCAGCACACTTACAAAATTATTGGAACACTCCCATGTATGTGGACAAAAGTATTGGGACACACCCTCATGCCCTGTCATGTGTCTAAAAGTATTCTGACAGGCCCACTCACATGGCAAATAATGTTTAGACATGCCCTCGCACACAGCCAAAAGTATTGGGACATGCCCCATCACACGCCGAAAAAAGTACTGGGAACACATCCTAATGTATAAAGGCACACCCCCACATGTAGTCAAAAGTATTTGGACACGTCCTTGCACATATCCACAACTATTGGGATATGCCCCCACACGCTTGGGACGCTATAATGAACCACCTAGCAACACCATAGCAACCACTTGGGACGTCATAATGAACCACCTAGCAACACCACAGCAATCACCTAACAACACCTTAGCAACCACCTGACACACCACAACAACCACCTAGCAAGACCATAGCCACAACACAGATATAATAACATCTCTATACTGTAGCTACTGTGGAAAGGAAATAATGTGCCCTGACAGTGCTAAAAAGTTCAGAAATTATTTGAGAAACATGGCAAAAAGTTCAAGGTGTTGTCTTGGCCTCTAATCCAAATGAGAATCTGTGTGTTGGACAAGCCCATTTAGTGGTGGCCCCATCTTGCAACTTCCAGGATGTAAAGGATCTACTACTAATGTCTTGGTGCCAGAAACCACATGACCCCTTTAGTCTTTAAAATCTTAAACTCTACAAGCCAGAGCATTAATGGCAAAAGATGGACCTGCACAATACTAGGCAGGAGGTTGTAATGTTGTGGATGGTCGGTGTATGTGGATAAATGACATAATCGGATATCTGCAAAGCTTAGAAAATGGGTTTATGTGGGATGCACATTAGTCACATGATGATCCAATTTTATCAGCCATGACATGTAATGTTGCTTGTCAGCTGGGTAGAAGCACAGTTTGCTCACGATTACCAACTCCAGCTCTAATTGTAAATAGTTGTTCTACTTTACTTTATATTTGGAGGTTTGTACAGTCTGGTGTCATAAGCACCAAAATTAGCTTTTTTTTTTTTTTTTTTTTTTACCAATTATCCCAATTTTATACATCAGAAGATATTTCCAGCAGGACAATGACCTGAAACACACAGCCAGGGCAATTAAGGAGTGTCTCCGTAAGAAGAATTCAAGGTCCTAGTATGGCATAGGCAGTCCCCAGACCTGAACCCAATAGAAATTCTTGGTGGGATCTGAAACTCAGTGTTGCTCAGCAACAGCTCTGAAGATCTGTATGAAGCCAAAATAGTTGTCAAGAACTACAGGAAACGTTTGACCTCTGTAATTGCGAACAAAGGTTTCTGTACCAAATATTAACTTCTGTTTTCCTGTTGTATCAAATACATATTTTATGCAATAAAATAAATGATTTAAAAATAATACAAAGTGATTTTCCTGATTTTTTTTTTATTCTGTCTCTCACAGCTGAAGAGTATCTATGATAAAATGACAGACCTTTCCATTCTTTGTAGATGGGGAAACTTGCAAAATAGAAAATAAAATACTTATTTTCTCTGCTATCTATGGTGGTACGAGCAAAAAAGTGGAACTGGTGAGAAGACGTCATCTCATAACTGTATCAGGGAAGTAAGCGGGCTTAGTATAGCATCAAATCTTTAGATTCACAATCCTGCCTGCCAGTTTAATGCTTTATATTTGCCTCTTAGTTCAAGAGGACAAACTCATTTAATTTTCTCAAATTATATTAATGATAAACTAGTGTTGTCTTTTAATGCAATTTCAAATTTGGTTTACCGAAAGTGAATTGTTTTTATCCATAGCATCTGCCTGATTACCAAAATTGCCTTAAGTAACAGCTCTTGCTTGTTTTTATTGCTTAAACTCTATTTAGCCAGTTAAGTTACTTTGTGCACTCGTCTCCATCTGTATTTGGCCGGATAGTTGACTGGTTAGAAGTACATGCTGAAAGAAAAGACTCAATCAAAAAATCAGTTTTAGTAAATACCAACGTTTAGGAATAGTTAAATGGAAAGCAACAGTGAGGATGTGCTTTTCTTTGTTCTACCAACTTGGTGGTAAAAGTGACCAAAAGAGAGGAAACAAGTTTTCATTTCATTCCATGGGATATTTGTAGAATACCTAGACATGAAATTAGGCCTCCAATTAAGCTGCTTTTGCTTTTGTTGCCATAGAATGTGAAATAAGTTTCAGTGTAATAAGGCAATATAATGCATAGCTACCCAATTCAGGTGTGATGGATAAAAATGTAACCTCTCTGATGGAGTCAAACTGTAACCTATAGGATGAGTGTCTCTCTGGCACTATGTTCCTATCTCAGCTTCTCTGACAAGCAATGCCACATTTAGCCATATCACCCATTTATCTTCCTTTATATGCCCCTCTTTTACTCACAATCCCATGTTAAATGATGATTAAGAAAGCATTATGGCAAAGCTGTTATCACACTGAAATGAAGGAGATCATATCTAGGTAATATTACATGTGTAAAGGAGGATATTGTGTTAAAATGACAAGTGCTTGTCAATTTAAAACAAAAAACAATGCTGACATTTTGATCATCATTTAAACCTGATATCAGGGGGATCAACAGACACGGGACATGTGGAGACATTTGGTATAGAAAGGATAGAAAAAAAGACTTGCTATAGGTTATTGAGGTTACTGTTAGGATTAAGGGTGGCTTAATTATTTAATGCATTAATTAACTAGAGTAATCATTACATCAATGGGAAGTTCCATTTTGTGTGCGTGTGTGTGTGTCTGTGTGTGTCAGTGTAAAGAACTCACTGTGGCTGACTGATTGTAGGTGGACAGTCTTGGAGATCTTCTCCTCATAATTGGGAGTGCAGGACTTGCGACTGACCTTGGACTTGAACAGAGTGTTCACCATTGTGGATTTTCCCAGGCCACTCTGACCTATCAAAAGAGAAAATAGAACAACAGCTTTAGAAATGTTATGAGACCAACATTTTCATTTTTCACCAAATGTTATACCTCACAAAAAGTATTAGGACAATGGGGAACAACTTCACGACGATTCTTACATGGTACAATAATAATATGCGTAGTACGTTTACAGTATTTATTCAGAGCTATATGCAATTTACACAATTTTACCATGTACAATCAAAACAACTGGGGATTAAGGCCCAACAAGCGTTATCTAAGCGGTGCTTGACTTTTTATCCCTGGCATTTATTTTCAATATTTGAGTACTTTATCCTTTGTGCTGCCACAGTCAATAATATGGTATCATTAGGGTTTTATTGATATTGATATCAACAGGCACTTTATTGATACTCTTACTAATGCTGCTCTACAGAACTGAATGCAAAAATAGAGACAGTACAACAGTATATCAGTACAACCCCAAAATAAGATTTAAAAAAATACCGGGAGAGTGTGGAAAATGCCAAAAATAAGCTATTTTACTTTTACTCTTATTTCATTGCAGACCATTTGAAGATGTTTAATGTTTCGTTTAGTCAACATTCCAAAAAAAGTTGAAACAGAAAAGCATTTACTGCTTTATAATGTTTCCAGTCCTTCTCCCAATACTTAAAATACATTTTGGCACTAGGGATAACAAACACAGAGGTGTGCAAAAGTACTTCTTGTCACATTTTTGTTTAAAAATTTTCCACGCATTTTCTATTCTAGACACATTTGACTATGAAGTGTAGATGCAGGTGGATAAAAAGTTATCCGAACGTAACTCAGACACAAGCCACAAGAAAATAAAACACATAACTGAAGTCATGAACATTGCTTGGGTGGTGCAGTGGCAATTCACTATCCCTTTATTGTTATGATTGGGGTTTGAGTCAGAAGTGACTTTTGGTTGGGTTGGGCAACATGCATGCCCAACTAGATGAGTCGAGGAGAACAGAGACTGGGGCACTAGAGACTGGCAGCCCCAGGGGCAGGTATTTTTCAGTGTGATACCATGTGTATATAATAATCCTGTTTGTCTGATACAACAACGACACAAGAATAAGAGTCTAAGCAATCTCAAACCCCGGAACCATCACAACTGTAGCATTTGCATAACCTGTCAATAATACAACTTGCAGAGTTGCTGTGACCATGTCAGTGTTGAGTAAGGTTCTTGATGTCATAAAATGGCATCTCAAGGTGTCTTATTATAAAAAAAACATTTCCTGTTATATCAGTATATCACTTCAGTCATCACGTTTGAGCCAATATGCGTGAACCCTGAACACCATCATTTGCAGGACGCCCTTTGACTTCACAAAGTACAACAGGAAAAAGCATGGGTGTTTATGAACACAATAACTGTCTAACCTAGTTTTCTCATCTCACAGGTAAAATATAGGTCATGGCATTTTAACGAAGTCACAAACATGCAGAAGGACAAGGCAATTAATGACTTTCGTAATTCTTCCTTATTGCAAATAGTGGTGGTGTAAATCGTGATGTAGTTTCAAGTCCAAGTGAAGTCTGTGAAAGAGTCTTATCTGGCAGCAGGCCAGTCACGCTACTGTTCACAGATGGAAAGAAGCTATTACTGTAAAGAATTACTAATTATTATTAAGAGTGCTTGAGTGGGTCTTGATAACTATTATCAAGACCCACTCAAGCACTCTTAATAATACTCAATGGCTTTGCACAGTATTATTACAATGGTAAGTGAAACCAGTGAAAAGTTGTATTATCTTCTTCTGGAAAATTGCTCATCGCATTGAAACAATTTACCAAAAAAAGATAGAAGATGGTGTGGTTTAAGCATTAGTATGTTTATAGAAACTGATAATGGGGTTAATTAACTAAAAGTACATCTGAATTTTAGTTCTGTCTGTGCATCCATTGTGATATGTCTCCATTTCTTTGCTGCCACACGTTGGGTGTGTTATTGGATTCATTAAGTTGTACCCCAAAATGCAATTCAGTCTTTTTGTTTGTGTTCATATTAATGTTTAAACCAGACTTTTGTGTCTAATGCAGACCTACGATCTGCATGGAGAAACCACTGTAATACTGCCAACAAGGCACAGAATCAGCTGGTGTGTCATCCAACCCTCATTTATCTGCAGGGTCACCACTAGGCTCTCGGATCTGGGGCATTTGTATTGTCCTCTATAAAACTTTTCAAAACTGTCATCCAGTTACTATTTCCCATAGTCTATAGCAAATCAATTTTCAAGCATCATATTCCCAGCAGAGGTTGGATTAAATTCACTATTGCACCTTATTGGAATAGATGACTTTTGTCAATTAGATCAACCAACAGGAAGACATAATTACTTAATTACAGCAGTTCCTATTTGGATGATTTTGACTTAGTGCTTAGTTTAGCACTCAGATTATCGCATTTGTCTCATAGCTCCAGGAATTCTCAGTGTGTCAGTGGAATGTCCATTTGTATCCCCATTTCACTGTTTTTTTTCCGGTGCAAGAAATGTACTCCTGTTATGGATATAGGCATTGTGGCTAATATGAAGTTACTACAAAAACATCAGGACACTGGCTCATTTCAACAACTGATGAACTACATCTGTGCAGTGCATGTTCTGCAGCCAACCTGATGATTTACAATTGTCCCATAAATGAAGTGAATATCAGTGCGAACATTTGATTTCCACTGAAGCAGCCAGTTGAAAATCTGTAATCTGTCTGGATTGCAGTTTGTCCATGATTCCATGGACAGGTGTACAAACAAACTGATAAGATTCCTTTGCATATAAACTGCCCACAGTCTAACAACCAAAATAGAATTAAGGTAGTGTGCATCAAGAAACTACTGGTGCAGAATCACAATTTTTCAGGTAAACAATAAAATATCACCTAGAAAGGTTTTAAGGAAACAAGCTAAATTAAAACTTCTGATATACAATGCTCACAAAAATTAGGAGCTATTTCAAAATGAATACAAAGCAGTTAAAAAATAAGCATTTGATCTTTTTTATTAAACAAAAACTTTAAAAAAGCAAACAACAAGCTAAAGAAAGTTGTTCTAAAATGCAAATGAGATGTAAATTAAACTTTTATTTATGGTGAAAATGCACTCTTTAAAAGACTGGACTATCTGAACGTTCCCTGATCTTGAAAGTGCACATCCTGCAATTTCCCAGCCCTTGCAATGCCTCTGCGATTTGCTTGAATGCAAAGGTTGGAGATCCATAGGGTGTCTCAAAGCTGGTCAAATACAGACAACAGTGTCAACAGCACTTGGAACATCCCAAAGCGTGATTGGCAGACTGTGGAATCGCTTGCAAGAGACTGGAACAGTATGAAGAAGAATAGGTCAGGGTTGCCCATCTGCCACAACAGCAAGCGATGGCTGCTACTTATTAACAAGGACAGTTTCTTGCTGCCACTGGAACAAGGATATGCACCCAGACCTTATGAACTCTGCTTCATGGTGTTGGACTGTATGCCTGGCAACCAATGGTATGCATTTCATTTTCTGCTGCACATCGTAGAACCCAACAGTACGAAGGGTGCAGGAAGACAATTTAGAAAGCAGCCTTTATTAAAAACACTGTGCCAGGCAAATTTTGGTAATCTGTTAATGCTTTACGAGAGATTAGTACAATACTCCAATTATTCTGCACTGCAGTGCTTAATTTATACAACATCAGGTAAGGGAACACCAGGAATTGTCAATGTGCCACAAGATGATCCCCCATCTGGTCTCTCCTCCCTTAGAAACAACACATAACTTGTCTGTGTGAAGCTTGACCCAGCCGGAATGTTGTGGCTGGTGTTGTTAGTTGGCAGGTTGCCACCTAATAATCCATTCATTATCACGCAGGTATGGCTTAAAAAGCTTTTATAGCTGATTTCTCTGTTCAAAACTCTGTTCACACTTGATCACAATTCTTGTATCAGTTCCAAGAATTATAAGACATATTCATAGCCCAAATTTGTGAAGACAAATGACCGATTGTTTCAGCACTGTATTCAGCATTTGCTATTGTCAGCTTCCTGTGGAGCAACAGACTGTGGGTTTTTTTTAAGAAAAAACAATAACAACAACAACAACAACAACAAGAGGTGCCAGATGTTAAATGACTCGAAAGCTGAATCTTGCCCCGGCAGACTCACACATGCCAGAATGCACAGGATGAGCTCAACATGTGGCTGCAAGGATAGGGAAAGGGGATAAGTTTGATTTTTGTCTACAAGTTTTCCACAGATCCACAGTCATTTTCATGCACTGTTCTGCTTGCATGCACACATACAATAGTCTAACATCAATAGACAAAGGTTCTCAATAGATTTCGCAGTAAAGGGCAGGAGCTTTTATGTAGGCTATGGTCTCAAAACCACTACAAGTGGTTCGTCTGGTTTCCCACAATCCCACAAGAGAGACCATATTGTGTGACATGTGGAACTAATTAGTACATCACCATGGCCTACTAAATATGTGAAGTTGTCATTACTCTATATTAGAACTGTAGTTTATGTTTTTAGAAATATAGAATATTTTAGTTGTGAAACATTTTTTGTCTTCCTCAATAATCACTGAACAATTTTTCATTGAGGCTGGTTGCTACTGAAAGAGGCCACTGCCATTAGGGAAAACATTTTTTTACGAATTGTTGCCTGCAGCAACAATTAGCTAGGTGGTGCTAATTAATTAGGTTAAAGTATCCACATGAATGCCATGATCCAGGTTTTTCTGCAACAAAATTGTTAATTTTCTTGCTATAACATCACACTGTCTATTCAGTATGTCATCACTATATGATTTCACCAACTGTTTACTTTTTAAAAGATGCATTGGACAGTTCTTAACCTGATTTAAGTAGTGTTAGCAATCTCCTTAGATGTTTCCTCTGCTTGATGCATGCCAACAATTTGACACTTCTGAAACATATTTTCCACAAAAACAGAATGTGACAAGGTTGTTTAAGAAATGAGAAGCTACTTATTGCATCAGTTAATGTTAAATAACTTGTTGCCAGCTGAAACATAATTACCCATACAGTAATTGTCCAATTACCCCTTAATTAAATCCAGGTGGTGACCTTTTAGAAAGGCAGTATATACAATGCTCACAAACACTGTAAATATCCCCTACTGTTTGTTATCAGTATATATATATATATATATATATACACATCTCTAGAAATTCCATATACATATAGGTTCATATAAAGACATCTGAGCACACAAAACCATGACTCACTGTCCTTTGAAATGCCAAATCACCATTAAACACCAAAATATTGCTAGAATAAAATGCTGCTTAATTTAAATGCAGGTCAATTTCCCCATTTTTGATTTTAAACTTTGTTTATTCACATTCCATGTGATACTTCATCAAAACATGAAGTAAGAAAGTGTCTAAAAGCTGTAAATGTGAGCTAGAGAAGATGATCAATGGCATCTGGTGGCATAACATTATCCATGAGTTTGTTAGTATTCTGCTTCCTGGTCAATACAAATTTCGAAAACAATTATGTAAAAATGCACAATAAAATATGTTGGACAAGAAATTATCTGAAAGAAATGATTTACACTAAATGTTGGCATTGTTGCCTTTGGAATAGCAGTCAGTGACAAGCTCTGAAATGGTTAATTTGCATTATTCTAAGTGCATTATGTTACTAGGAAAGAAGGCCTACCTCTAGTAAGGAGATGTAAGAAATCCCATAGAAAAACAAAAATGATGTCAAATGGGTGTGAAGAAGCAGTGGAGTAATTTAATTTGCATGATAAAAACTACCTTTTGCTAACAAACCACGAGAACACTAATTAATGAATATACTGGTCTAGAATGATAATGAGGTTTAGAATAACAATAGCTTAAAAGTGGGTGGCTTTAAAATGATTTGCATTATGCTAACTAGCAACTACAAAAGGAAACATTCTCACATTGTACTGCAGCCATTGGGCCATTTTGCATCACTTGGTTAAATACATATCTGACTAATTTTGTAAGGTATAAAATCAGATATTTATAAATAATGACATGCTCACTGTAGCCCAAAGTAATTGCACTGGTGCCAGAAACAAACCAACTCCGGTGTGACTCACAATTGTTTCCCAAATGATGAAAGGGAGGGTAAGTCAAGGGGAGACAGAGACTGAGTGAGAACCGGTAGATGATTGAGTCAACTGCCTTTGATGTGTGTCCAGAAGAGCAGGCATGAAATCCACCACGATACTAACAAGCAGCTCAACTGGAACTATCACACTTCAGTAGAGCAAATCAAGCCACCAGGAATCGGAAAGATTTGTGTAGTATTGTCAAGTCAAGATTTATTTACAGGTATATAGTGCTTCTTATAATTGAGCATTGTCTCAAAGCAGCTTCACAATACTGATATTGCTATTGCTTTATATTGATATACAACATTGTTTGTTTGTTTGGCTTCTTTAACGTCGCTATCGGCATCAGTGGCCATCTTAGCGTCACACACATGGCTATATCAATACACACACACACACACACACACATATATATATATATGTGTGTGTGTGTGTGTCTTTTGGACTGTGGGATGAAACCGGAGTACCCAGAGTGAACCCACACAGACACAGGGAGGACATGCAGACTCAACACAGAAAGGACCCAGGTCGCTCCACCCTGGGATTGAACCCGGGACCTTCTTGCTATAAAGGAACATTGCTACCCACCTAGTCACCGTGCTGCCCACATTAATATTGAATATGGGGGCTGCAAAGTGTATAAGCAGCACAGTCTGTGCAGTCTAATCAATTAGACAGTCAATTAATTAGGTATGGCCCACACGAACCACCAGAAATGTGAGACTGGGAGATCTGAACTGTTTTCCATAGTTCAAATTCCATCTCTGCCAAAGTGCCACGGTTGAACATGAAGCTTAGCCTGTATTTTTGGAGATTGCAACATTAAATGTTTTATAAGAAGCTCTCGATAAGGGCATCTGTTACATGGTTAAGTGTAAACTATACTCCTCACACAAATAAGGGGATACTTCAAAATGAAATCTCCCATAATTAAATATCCCATTTTTTGTGATCAGTGTATATTCACAAACTGAATATGAATACGACCTGACCGAAATAATAACTGAATTGAATCAACAGCTAGCTTTTTGGACACAGGAGAGCACAGGACCAGCATGTTGACTGTGAGAGACTAAGAAAGAAAACCTTTATTTCTTGCTGTCATTCAACATAACACAAGTACTTTTAAATATACTGCTCACATTAATTAAGGGATGTTTCAAAATAAAATATCCCCTACGTTTTGTGAGCAGTGTATATTGATATGGATATCAAACTACATATTTTATTGTAAGTATTTCTTTTATGTGTTGTTTATTGGCAAAGGTTTCTTTAAACTATTCATTTTATGTCATCCAAAATATCAAGTGGCACTCAAAAAGAAATTGGGAAGCACTTCATTTTAAGAATGCACCTTCGACATCCCCATTTCCTCCAGATAAATATTAAATATGGCAACATTTGAAATGTTATGGAAATCTAGAATCCACAGATACTGTATGTGGCAAACAGGAGAATAACTATGTTTATGATATCTAAAAAACAAGTAATTAAACAAGTAAACTTGTTTAAGATGAGCACATTTTCCTTACACATTTACCAGATACAGAATAAACTCAAATTCCAAAACTTAAAACTCGAATTCCAAATGTCTAAAGAACCTAAAACTGACATACAGCATGTTCCCATTTATGCTCCACAAACAAGAGCTTTCCTGCATTAATTAAGTCATTTTATTCTAATCACTTGTTATGTTAGGGTTTTAAAATGAGCTGAGCTCCAGTCTCTTGCTGTACACACTCTGCATCTGCTTCCTGTACACCTGCCCCGTATTTCCCCTTTTATGCCACAGTCTTCCTGTTAGCTTCTGAGACTTGAGCTTACACCAGTTGAGCTACAATTCATGCTTTACTCTCTAATCCTACACAAACACCACCTTTTATAGATCCGCTTGATCCTATGAATCATCACCCAAAGCTTGACTGCATATGTATCGTCATACACTGTGGTTCATTTACAGTATTTTCTCTATGGTTATGCATATATACACAATACAAGATAATACTCCATCTTTGAGCTATAAACGCAATAGAAAGGCATCCCCAAGGTTGCTTGGTAAACGTGTAAATTATTGAAGTGTACAGTATTATAATTTCTTATTTTTCACAAGATTATATGCAGTTAAAAAACATAGTTTGCCTTTAGTTACTCTTCCCAGTGCTTTCTTAGGTATTCATTAGCCAGTAACCATTGCTCATAAAGCATATATATGTTTGTGCAGATACAATATGGTGCATGTGGTCAAAGCATTTCTTTTCTAATGATGGTCCAAGAAAGGTATGATAATATTAAAAATATTAATTTTAAAATGTGGACTGGTGTAACTGTTAAGACTTGGTTTGTTGAAATGTTAGTTTATAACATGTTCAATATGGTCTAAGTGAAGCGAAAAATTCAAAAGCATTTTGCGTCAACAAAATGTGAGTTTTTCAGTTCTTTTTAATTGTCTCAGCGAAACTCAAACTCAAACAGCATGCTGATGAATGAGAGAAAATGTAATAATTTCTGTATTTTCACTAAATCACCAATAGAAGGTAAGTACATACACGGAGAAAGCTGTAACATTCCTAAGTGTAGTTCACAAAAGTGCATATGTGTAATAATTGATTGAGTTTACATGCACTTAAATATCCGATCATAGTTAGATCTCTGCAGTTATTGATTACTGACATAGTCTGATTTTCTGCCGTTATCAGATTATTAAGTGCATGTAAATGCACTCGGAAAATCTGATTTTCTCAGTAATTCTATGGAGTATACATGCTCTCGATTAATCACATAAAGGGAAACCCCCAGGTATACATGACTCAGGTAATAGGACTTTCTACTTTGTAACCAGCCAATATCACACATATATGTGGAATAAGCTTAAAACTTAAATGAATTAAATAAAATTCTTAATTTAATTAAATACAATTCTTAATCTTCTGCTCTGAGAGCTAGCTAAAATCCAGCTCTCTTTATCGAATTTCTTAGTCTGATTCTACATCAGATCAGATACTGATGTGGATATATATGTACATTCTCATTTTCTAGAATAAGTTTCATCTAAATTTGATTGTTGGAGCTATTCTCTTGAAAATGCACTCATGAACCACATTGAACTGCAGGTTAAACCATAAGCACTCACCGACCACCATGATGTTGAACTCAAATCCCGCCTTCATAGTTTTTCGTCTCATTTGATCTAGAACAGTCTCAATGCCTACGTAGCCAAAAAGGTCGCTTCCTCTGATGACTCCCTTTGTATTTGGTTCACAGAGACAAGGGTTTTCCTGTACTCCCTGTTCCTCCTTCACTAGATGTTCCACCTCTTTCTCCTCCATCTGGTTGGGCTGCTTGAGCTGCAAGTCCAGCTCGTGTACAGTATCTGGAATTAGAGAAAGACAGGGAAGTTAGAGGACGACACTGCAAGAGTATCTGTTAGTATAACACATATAAATCACTTTTAAAGAATTCCAAGAAAATGAATACTGTGACCCCTATAAAGTGAAAGTGAATTGGCATAATACGAGTAGGGAAAAATATGATATCAGATACTTCTACTTACAGCTCAGAAAAATTAGACGGTAAATGGATGGATATGTTTTTTTAAAATATAAACCTATTCTGTGCTGCCTATTTTTCTAACACCTTGATCAGACTGAATGTAACAAACTGTGTATGTTTAGTTGGTTCAGCATTATGGATACAGCATTGTGACATTGGAAACACACTGTTGATGTCTGTTTTAGTGCAGATAATGTATAGTAATATATAGTTTTAATGAAAGTGTGAGCGCCGTTGTCACAGAGTCTTGTGGTGAAGAAAATAGGACCAGATTGGGGGACTTTCTTAACACAGTGGGTGTTGGTTTGCAGAGGGTGGTACTAAAATGGGGTACTCTTGGTAGGTGGTCAGACTGTATGTAACTGTGTGTGGGGGTTGGAATGCTGATGTATGTCCTTTGCCAGGAGTCTTACTGAGATGACTACAGGTGAAGCAATTTGTGTGAGTGGAGATGCTCTTAGATGACCCTTAAGACTGTAATTTGTGTGTCTTTATGGGTGAATACACGTGTCTTTGTATTATTTTGGAGAAAACCAAAACAGCCAGATGAAACCCATGCAATCACAGAGAGAACATGCAAAGAACACACAGGTACTCTGAGAATTACAATTAAGAACCACACCTAAAGGCACCCTCAGACTTCAGTAAACACTACACTGTCACAAACCTAAATGTACATGTGAGAGAATTAGGGAGACAACAAGCTCGGACTCAGAAGTTTGCACCTTTGATGGGATTACCTAAAGTAAGGACCTTAATCAAAACACCATATTAAAATCAATGCTTCAGTCACATTACCTCAACCTCAGTACATACAGTTTCTCACAAACGTGAGTACACCCCTCACAGTTTTGTAAATATTTTACTATATATCTATATATTTTCAGGGGACAACACTCAGGATATGACACTTTGATAAAATATAAAGCAGTTAGTCTACACCTAGTGTAACATTTTAAATTTATCGTGCGCTTAATTTACTGTACGATTAATATCTAAAGCGCTGGCAACAAAAATAAGTACACCCCTAAGAAAAAATGGACAAATTTGGCCCAATTTGTCAATAACTTGTGTGGCCACCATTATTTTCCAGCACTGCCTGGAGCACAGAGGCACAGCACAGAGGCCTGTTCGGAGTTATGTCCAATGAGAAGACATAATAAAAATGCAAGGGGTGTAGCCAGTTTTGTGACATAATCTATGATTAGATTTTGAGCCTAGCCATCAAATATCCTTAGTAATTAATGACTTATCATCGTAGCTCTAACTTTCAAAAAATGTATGTAAATGTATGTATAGAACCTTCGTATATGTGTACAGCTGAAAAAAGTTGATATGGGTGTATATATATATATACATGAAGCAACTTGCACACTATACTGTGGCAGTAAAAAAATACTGGACATAATTACTGAAATTACAGAAAATACAGGGTGCATAAGGATGCTAGAACAAAGCGACGAACAAAATACAGCGGCTAGGAAAATATGAATTGAGGTATACAGTCAGAAAAAAAAGCAAAACGAAGAAAGTAATTCAACAGTAAGAACAAAAAGACATTGCAATATTGAGAAAATGAATCAGTAAAAATATGAAATAAAAAAAAAAACATAAATTGTGAATAACACGTAGCTTAAGGAATAAACAGTATCTATTTATGTAAAAATGGACATTGAGAACAAATGAAAAAAAAAAAGGAAGAAAGAGAATGTAAGCAAACGGCAACAGTGAAAAGTGAGTTTGTGGAAACAGGAGAACAGACATGTTACCTTCAAGAAGCCTGAGAAAGTCAAACAGACTGACTCAAATTGAGAGAATACTGGGAAAAAGAAGTAAAGCATTTGCAATTAAAGAGAAAAATGAACATGGACTTGATATAGTGCAGGCCCGTCTCTGTGTTTAATCAGCCTTGGTTTAACCCTGTCTTATGAGGAACACCACAAGATGAAAGGAAACCAAATGGTTGTTGGACAATGTAAAGTACACTTGCACTGAAATGTGCATTGTTGCAATTTTTATAATAGTATGCTTTATAAACTCATAAGTCAAGTTCTAATGTGCACATGCCTAATAAAGGTGCTTTCAACAGTGTAAACGGTTTAGTCATTGTAATGAGTTCATCCTTTTAAACAACAGAGGCTCCTTTCTACATCTGCAGATGTAGCTCCAGTTGTTGCCACTAACAGTAATAGTTTGCACAGCTGAGGCATTGCACTGTCCAATTACATGTCTAGAAAACTCAATGTTTACAGAAACCAAGAAATCACACAGCTTTCACCTGCTAACATGTAAAGTCCTTTTTGAATGCAGACCCCAGTCTCCCTGAATCAAAGTATTGGCCATACCTTTTCAGGGCACTCTGGAATGGCTCCTCCAGAAACACTTCTCTCATGCCATCATACTTCCCTGAATTGACTAATTCTAAGAAGCGCAAACTTTCCAAATTTGAAAAACGCAGAGAAATTTCCTCCACGAGATTATCAAGAATGGCCATGTACAGATTTCTGCAGTGCTCCTGGGGTTCCTGGAATTAGGAGAGATGGTACTTTCTTATGGGCTCATCTCATGGGTCGGATGTGAAACCTATTGCTTTGGCATAAACAGTTAGTGCACCATGGTAGCTGACTAGTTCACTCTAACCTAGCCAACATATATGAATGATTGATTGAAAATATTAAACTCGAACAAATAATTGTTAAAATTGTGTTTTAACAAGGAAATACTGTGATTGTGTTTTATTTACAGTATAAGACATTAACAATGGAAATGGTACTAGAAATGTGAGATAACCATACTAACCACTGCACTACCATGCTGCCCAGTTGTGAGTAAAACAATTTTATTCCGTGAGTGGTCTTAATGTATTTATCTGCACAAAAATTACTAGTATCTTCTATGCTTCTTAACCTTTTTCATCGTCTCAACAGCCTTTGCTCAGGGAGCATGTTTATTAATGTGATTCTTAATCTTCTACAGTACTATATTCCTACAACAAATAAGTCCCTTTGAGTCCTAAAATAGAAAGTAATGGTAGCCAACTGAAAAGAAAACAGGAACTGAACCCTCTTGTTGTGCACATTTACTTTTCACTTTCAATTCCATTACTCACTAAATTACATGAGACAATTCGTACTGTGTTAAAACACTTTATACTAAACTATAGAATGGATTAATGAAATTTACACTATTACTTATGGGGAATTGTGCTTGGTACTCATTGTTTTCTGTACTCGTCAAGACTTAAATCATAACCCAAACAATGGCAATGCTTTACGCTCATAGCATATATTCATCAATAAAACCTATACAAACACATTTTATTATGTAAGCAGAATTTTTAGCTTAACCCATTGGGTTGAAGCCCTCTTTGCACTATGGGTTTTGTGGCAACAAACAACTAAAGTAATGTTTTATTTCATTTTTCATTTTTTAGCTTGTTAACTTAGTGCTCCGGCACAGTACTTGTTGAATGGAATCAGGCTATCACATTGATTCTGTTTGTTTGATGATTTGCTAAATTTGATTAGGTGGTCAGAAATGTAACCAGCTAGCATAGCTTGCTGAGTCATGAAAGAGTGACCCGAGCAGATGTTGTGTTTTGATAAAGTCATCAGAAATAATCAAGATAATAGTCCACAGTCCTTTTTCACTGGGGTATATACTATATACAGTATATATAAATACACAAAGGTTCAACTATCCAAGTCATTCTTCATAAAGGAATCATAAATCACGTCCGACTCCTATATTGGATACTGTGCGAAGTTCAGAATGACTTCTTTAAAGCATTGTCAGTGCCATACTATGCTGAAGAAAATGTAAGTATTGAAGGTATTATATAACAGTGACGTATGATCTCAATATTGGTCAGGATGTCTGTTCCAGACACCTAACCTGTGAGCTGACCATTTACGGGAAAAAAAAAACTGAAACAGAAGCGGCAACGTGTTTTAAGCACATGCCAGCACTTTCTGTTTTATGTAAAATGAACTGTTTACTGACACACTACAGATCTTGCACATGGACGCATAACAGGCACTTAAAATGAGGATTTAAAGTTAAGATCACTGATGTCTCTTAAAATATAGAAGATTTACCCAGCTAATCTTCTATTACATTTTTGTTACATCAGCCTCAGAGCTCCAGTGCAAAAGCAAATTAGGAAATAGCAGACTACAAACAATATGTTGTAATAAGGTGGGGTCAGTCAATATACCTTCAATAACCTATGTAATCTCTCTGCTTGAATAGAATGTGTGCTTAGCTTGGATTTTTTACATAAGGTCTTTACATGCTGTGGCAAACCTGCATTTCTACAGTTTATACATTTTTTGAAGTACCTCCATGCTTAGATCTCTAGATTCTTCTATCTAGGTAACTTAAATGATGAAAAGATGAGCATGCAACATTAACTGTAACATAGTTTTGATGCATCTACTAAGAAATGTGCAGTCACAGGCTCCTGGGCATGAACATCAGAAGACAAAATGGCTGTAAAATGTTTATTCATACTCGAGTAGTTGCAAATCTAATTAATCAACATACATCATTTAATGAGTTCCCCTTGGCATTGCAGTTTAAGCGGGACTGATGTCAACCAGAAAACTGCTACTAGGTTTAATTCCATATGGCATATATTTGTTTGTAAGAACAACACTTGAGTTCCCCTACCACAAATTAAACTCTAAACCTAAAATAAAAAATGTGTATCCTGTTGTTTGATTTACAGCTAAATGCAAAATAAACTGATTTAGGCAACACAGCATTGGGACACAAAACAAACAAAGTGGATAATTATGGAAAACGTGGACAACCGTGGCACCACTTGACTAACTTGCTGAATGTTGTCCTTTAGGTAAATCCCAATGAATTATCTTAAATTGATCAAAGATGAATGTCTAATAAACAATCCATAAGACCCAGCACGAAAAGTATTTGTCACTGTGAGAATGTATGGCTATGTGGATTAAATGGTTGCCCAAGCTGCTCATGGAAATGAATAAAAGTCTTCAAATCATTTTTTCTTTGAGAGGCTCACAGAATGTCGCCCCTCCCCCTGTGTGTGTCAGTACATTGTTATCAGGGAGTTCAGCCACAAGGAAATTCTGGAGGACAGACAGAAATGTCAGAGGATAGACAATTCTTACCTTTTCTCATTTAAAATCCACCGTCTCCAGATCTACACAGAGAGATAAAACACTCCTACACCATACACAATCCAAAGCTGCCCTGCTCTTTCTCTCCCTGTCTTGCACAAAAAGTTTAACCTTCCGCTTCAAGATGTACTGGGTGCTAGTGCTAATGAAGCTCCCTCTCTTTCTAACTGTGGGTGTGAGGGGGGTAACGGCTAAAGCTGTTCACAATCATTCACATGCAGATTACCAAGGAGCTCACACTAATCCAAAAGAGGGCTTCTCCACTACTCCTCCCCCATGCCATCCCTCTTTTCCTGTTCTCTTCCCTCCTTTACCACACTTGTTTGCACAGCACTGAAGCTGCCACAACACCCCTGATGTTAACAGAGTTACAAGTGACCTAAAAAGCTATTTGATAAAATGCATATATTAATTAAATACTTCCACCCATACAAAACAACTCTATATACTTCCTCTGTTCATACTGTGAATAAGAAACAATTATCCTGGTTAACTGGGTCACACGGAAATGAATCATGTTTATATTCAGATACACTACTGTATACAGTATACACACTCATAAGGTAAGTAACTCACGAGGAACCAGTAACTCAGCAAGGACTGTTTCTTTGTTACCAAAAATAATAATCGACAGATAAAGATATTGTTTACAACAAATCGGTTGCAAGACTCCCTGAAAAGAGTGTAATAATAAGGGTTTTCTACAAATCCTATATCTATATAATAAACAACCATGGGGCATCATATACTAAAATGGCATTGCATAGACTCAGATAGTGAGATAACCAGTCCTGTGCTGTAGCCCAGTCCGTTTGGTTACATAATGTTAATAGGCTGTTTATGGTTATATTCTGTTAACCCAATTTGGTCAATGCCTTTAGATGTAGTTTTATCTGTACTATCTCTGTAGTACATCATGACTCACTTTGCACTTTGTAAGAGCAAGATGGCTGGTTACTGGTTAGTTTAAAAGCCACTCAGCCCAGTGTGCCATACCATGTAAGAGTAGCTACTTGGTTAAAAAGAAGCAAAGAAAAGAAAGCATGCAAATGGTTGCTTTTGGTTTATTTTTGGCACCTGATCATTTTACTCTCTGCTCACTGCTATTTCATGTGCATTTTCAGAAATTCCTTCGGTGACCTGCAATAATACAAAACAACAAAGTTGCTCTTATAAGAATGTTATTATAAGAATAATACTATATTCTGTAAATGTAAATACAACACATTTGCATCAAAAGAGTGATATCTGACATCTACCATCTTCAAATTTCAGCAACCAGAAAATTCTATTAATATAATTAATATTACAAAATTCACACAAACAGTATCCACAGCTCAGTAACATAACTCAGACCCCGTAGCTGTGAAATGCCACTGCTAACCGATGCCATGCATAAATACACTTGCCAGTCCATTGTAGGGTTGAGTGTTGATTGTGAAATTCAGAATCCAGCCGTACTTACAGACTACAACTTTCAAAATGGCATTTACACAAACAGCTTTATAAATGTGTGTGTGTGTGTGTGTGGGGGCGTGTGCGTGTGCTTTAGCTGACTACAGACAGCCATGGGCCTCTCCATCTCTCTTATTTAAGTAAACTCTTACACCTCCTACTTTAATCATTTGGCTCTTGAACCAGTTAGCATGTGGAATGCTAGAGTAAAAGGGTGTGTATGTTTGAAGAGGTACAGTATATGACATATATCTGCATTTTCACAGACAAGGTTTTCATAGTGATGCTGGGGTCAGTAAGAGTTAACTAATGCACTGCATAAGTTAACAATCACAGACTAGCAGCATTATGGGAATGGATCTAAACGTTCAAGTCATATCCACATCCATAGCAAAACGCAATACATTAAAAAATTAGACAGCAGCACCAAGCCAGCGATTTGACCTATTATGCACTACTGGAACTGCTTAATATCTGCTTGCTGCACTGATAAGTCAGGAGAAAATAAATGTCTGGACCATTTAAACATCAACAAATTAAGAACAATTGGTCTCATCACTGCACATCTTCACAAAGATTTAATGCAGCTTGACTTACTGCACACTACAGTCTGCTCTATAAAGTTACAATGCCCTTATAAGATGAAATTTGGAGTGTCAGTACAGCCATGTATGGAATTTACCTTATATGAAGGCAAATAGCCACGTGAGGGGTCATATGGGTTTATATGTACAAAACAAATCCAATGATTGAGATTCACAATGGATGTTTTTTAATCATCACATAAACTAATGAATGCTTTCACTAGTATTTAAAACTGTAACATAAAAAACAAGCACAACTTTCACATCCACTACAACTTTCAGGAACAAAGAGTGTACACCGCAAAAGTCCACCACACAGAAAAACTTCAAAAGTCTAACACCAGTGATGCTATTTCAAAAGCATTAGCAACTGTTTTTTACTACTTAGAAGTATATGTTCAAATAAAAAGGTGACAGGCCCTTTCACTTTTTCACTTTTTGTAATGCTGAGGCCTTGTGCTAAAATAACAACAACAAAAACAATAATAATAATAATACAAATAAAAATCGTTAAAATGATTTTTGTTATTAGTAAATTTACTAAAAAATAAAAACTTGGATGTACATCAAGTATATGAACCCTGCGCAATGACATTTAGCTCTGGGGGCTTCGCATTTCTCTCAATAATCATTTAGATGAGTCCCTCTATGGCTAATGCAGTTGACTGGACATGATTTGGAAAGACACACAACTGTTTATACAAGTTCTTACAACTAACACTGCATATCAAAGCCATTATGCAGAAACCTCTCCTTAGTAAATGGCACATAAAATCCCGCCGTTTGCAGGAAAGCACATAAATCACTCATTCTCCAGTCTGATGAAACCAAAATTCTACTTTTTGGCTTCTATTCTAAACATCATGACTGGAGCAAACCAGACAATGCTGCATCACCTGCCCAATATCATCCCTAAAGTGAAGCATGGTAGAGGTAGCAACATGCTGTGTAGGTGTTCATTGGCTGGTACAGGGAGGCTGGTGAGGGGTAAGCGAAAGCTAAATGGAGCAGAGTATGGAGATATTCCTAATGGAAACCTGATCCAAAGCATTCACCTTGTAACAAGACAATCACCCTGACCACACAGCCAAGACAACACGAGTGGCTTAGACACAATTCTGGGAATGTGCTTGAGTGGCCCAACTAGAGCCCGTACCCCATCAAGCATCTCTGAAGAGACCTAAAAATGTCTGTCAACTGACGATCCCCATCCAACCTGACAGAGCTTGAGAGGATCTGCAGAGAACAGTGGCAGAAAATCCATAAATTAAGGTGTGAAAACCTTGTGGCGTTATACCCAAGAATACTGGAGGCTACAATAGCTGCCAAATGTGATTTAGCTACCAAGCATAGGGTCTAGAGTCAGCCTGTCTAGAGTAAAGAGAATGTCAAAGGAATTTTACTTTTTACTTACGTCTTCACTAATTTACTTAACAATATAGGACACACCTCATCCATGTCGTCTATTCCTGTCTGGTCAGATAAACAACAAAACAGTACAGTACAATACAATATCTTCTCATGTTTGCAAGCAGTATATTTCTTCTTTCATATAGAAGATTATTTCATATTATTACTTAAACATATAACTATAAAATAGTGCCATAAATATGTTTAATAGAAATTTCCCAATTGCAATTTTCTAAACATAATAAATGACACGATACAGAAACAAGTAAAAAGTACCAAAGTATTAATGTATTTTTTTCAATGACTTTTGTGACTCAAACAAGAATATAATTATGTTGCATTCATATAAAACAATTATGCTTGGACCTAAATAAAACCCCTGGACTTAAGTCCACGGCTGGAGCTGAAATGGCAGTTTCTTAAAACACGAAATATACATAGTTTATTAGCATATATTAGCATGGCAAATATAAAATGACCTTGGCTGCTGTCTATATTACACCCACCTCTATTCACGTCATAAAATCTAAAAGAAATGATCCATATTTTTTTATATTGTCCAGTGACAATAATGTACAAAATCTACTCTAAGGAACATTTGCAACTAGAAACATGGTATCAAACCCTTCTCACTTCAAACTTTGAATATTAGCCGATGAAGTTCAGCCATTCAGCTTTACTCTATTCTTAGACAGAAGGATGGTTCAAATGTAGTATAACGATATGCCCAAATGGCGAAGGCTCAGCTATTCAGTTCTACTTCTTAGATGAAAACTAAGCAAAAACAGTATAAGGACATGTCTGGACACACAAAGACATAGCAAAACATGACAACATTCAAACCAAGGAACTATGAAAACAATATGGGATACTAGAACGGATGCATTGCTTACACTTTGATGACATTATATTAAATCATAGTACTGAAATCTACTATTAATTAATCTGTTCTATATTTATGTATAAAAACATTTCCATAATGAAATGATGACTATAAATTTACTCAAAAACTCAAAGGGCAAGCCCCACTTAATATTCACAAATACATTACGACCAACAATTAAACATGATTGAAAACAAATATGTGACATGGGATATTACATATTTAAACTGTATTCTCGATTCTTAAGCTACTTCTTAACAATAGGAATAGATTTCATAATGTTGCAAACTGTTAGAGAGCCCAACATTAAACTTAAATAAACAAACAACAGTGGGAGCTTTTTAAAATTAATATTAGTGACACTTGTAACTTGTACATGTAACCCCTTTCCTAAGCTCAAATACGCTTTACAATCATTATTGGACTTTTACATCCAATTAGCAAACACGTCTGCGAGAGGTGGCAGCCAATTTGACACAAAGAGTAATCTCAACCAGAAACTACAGACCCCTGGGGGACTGCATCAGACACAGGCAAGGGGGGCAGGATAACACCCAAAACAAAGCCGATCCATCACAGGGCATACAGACACATGCACTCGATCATACCATATACCAATTTAAAATGACCAGTCAACCAATTACCATGTTACCATGTACTGTGAAAAAAACAGAGATCTTGGAGAACATTAAATGTCCACTCAGACTGGGCCACAAACCCCAGAATTTAGAGCGGAGAGTCAAACGTGCTAACCACTAAGCCACCATCCTCTAGTCATGTTAGGTAGAAATAATTATAATTATGTAATTCTTCATTTTGAATTGTGTAAGCCTGATGTTGTAAATAATAAAGTAGTAGTAATAAAGTAGACTGTGTTCCAAATGGCACTACAATATGCCTCTACCCTCACCCTTCAGGTCACTGGTATATACAGTATACAAGCTTTTATAGGCTATAGTGGCAAGTATTTAGTGACATTCCCTAAACCGTGTGCAATAGCAGCATCTGGCAACTTCATAGGGATGTCATGAAGACCATACAACAGTCTGAAGAAGCTTGATGTATAAGATATGAATTAAAAATTGCAACTGACTTTTTAGCTTTTTAGCTAGTTTTGTATTTGTATTTTATTTAGATTGCAAGTTCAGCAGTAAACATTGAAGCCAAATTATTTTAGTCATAGGCGACAATGGCAAAGAAACAAAATCCCTGACACAAATAAGGCAGAAATCCTGAGAGGAACCATTCTTAACCGAGTGACATCTTCCTCTGCTTAAAACCAGACAATCGGATATAGCTCTTACATAAGGTATAATGTTGCAACAAGAGTTCTGATAGAATATTAACTTTTTAGATGAACTGTAACAGTTTGTAGTTATTGAGCAGGCCTTCAGGCATCAAAGTATCTAGGAATTAAGCTCTCTTATTTCTTTACTTGTTGTTCTTAATCAATCGAAATAGTTTGACCTTTAGATTTGCCCTGACTCGCTGCTAGTGACAAGAGAAGTACACAATCCAGAGTGTAGTCCATGCATATGTTTAGCTGAATTTTGAGGTATGCTTGAATTCAACTGATTCACAAATTTTGCTTATATTTTAAAGATTTAGTATTTGCACTTTAAAGAAAGAGCAACAGCTATACTCAAATAAAAACATAAATACATACGTAATAAAGACACAGTACATCATTTACTTAAACAATAAACACTTTTAGCATGTTACTTGGTTAATGCATGCTTCTCTTGCTGTTTCCATGCTTACCAGTTTGTTCTATTATTGTACAGAATCTCCACTGACACAATATGACCGTAGCTAACTAATTCCACATGTAGATGTAACCATAACCTTAAACTCAGTTACCTAAAGAAAATATATGGTCTCTTTTGATATCTAAAATAAATAGCAGTTTTGCAAATTTGTGGTTTTCACAGTGATGTATAAACTAGATACACAAACACCCACACATATATATACACACTCACTATCTCTGTGGAGACTTTGCATTGACATAATGGTTACTATAGCTAATTAATGCTACACCAAAGACTACCCCAAACTTAAAATCAGTAACCTAAAGCTACTGTATTGACTCTTTTGGTTTTTATTAGAAAGTTGCAGTTTTTGTAATAAAAAAGTGTTGCTTTTTCAAGGAACACTTTTCTTTCCCCAGTCCCAAAGCCACCCCAAGCTACTGGCCTGTACTCTTACATTATTGCTCAAAAGTCAAGTCACAGATACACTCACACACACACACACACACACACACACACACACACACACACACACACACACACACACACACACACACACA
>JAUZST010028627.1:0-57337 GCA_034779995.1 Parotocinclus haroldoi | reverse complement strand
TGTTATTTACCTATAATTTAGCTATAATTTAATATACTTAATAAGTATTTATTTAACTAACATTTAGGCCACCCATGGAGGACGGCTCCCCTGTTGAGTCTTGGTCCTCCCAAGGTTTCTTCCTTTTACTTTCAGGGAGTTTTTCCTTTCCACTGTCGTCCTAGGCTTGCTCAATTTGGGATTGGCCTTTTAAGATATAATATTGTAAAGCTGCTTTGAGACAATGTTGGTCCAGAGTTCGAATCCCATCTCTGCCAAAAAGCTGCTACAGTTGGCTCTCTAAGCAAGGCCCTTAACCCACGATTTCTTGAATTGTAAAACTGTATAATTTGTAAGTCGCTCTGGATAAGGGCGTCTGCTAAAATGCCGTAAATGTAATATTTAATTGGCCTTCATCAAGGTTTTAAGTGACTTCTATGAACTGCAATTCCTCTGATATATGCAAAATGCAGACCTAGGTTAAGATCGATAACAAGAGAATAAGGACTGTAGAAACTTTCAAACAAATATCAGTGTCACTTAATTGGATTTGGATTCATCTGATCTCTGTCTAGGTTTGCATTAGCAGGGACTAATGGATGTAGCACCATCTCAGCAACTTTGACTTAAGTTACATTTGTCCTTCTCATTGTATTGCACATGACTAATATTCTTGCTTCATTATAGTGTTATAGTTGGTGAGTGCTGGTTACATAACTGTACCCAATTCTTTTTTTTTTTATATGCCATTTTTCTAATTAAGAAATACCATCACTGAATGTATGTAAACATCTAGGTCTCGTTGCCCTAAAGTCAATCAGCAGTAGATTGATTTAGTATTGAGTGGAAACAGTGAGAGTTTGTGCTGGGTCTCCACTGGAAGTAAAAAGCAGCCAAGTACTGGCTGCAAACACATTTATATTGTGCTGTTCTATTAACTCAAAAGGGATTGGAGAGGTTATGGGGTCAATCCCAGCTAAGGGCTACTGCAAGTTAAAGAATCCCAGTTGCTCCAGGGCAACTATATTTGCATCTGGTTAATGTCACTTGCTACAGGCAATGATGGCCACCTGAGAAGATTTTTGGTGCGGATTGTGCCTGATTTCTTGTGTTTTTCCTTATTTAATCAATCAATTAATCTCTCTATTAAATGTATTTATTTCAAACGGGTGAATAAAGCTAAATTATCTGCCTATGATGTGGTGAAATAAAATTACATTGAGGATTATGCCAAATCAACAAAATATCTAGAGAAACATTAGATGGGTATAGTCATTTAAAATGTTTTCACTTAACAGTGTTATGCTGCATTGGACTGCATTTGGCCATTACTGCCAACTGGTGTCCAACCAACTGAAGAACAGCAGAATAACTGCTACATCCTGGGAATCTATGTCTAGAGAGTTTCAGAAGCCCCCTGGAAAGTTGAAACTTGGAACTGCCTGGACACAACCTTGGCCTGGGATGGAACCCATTCTTGTTCACAAACCTCACCTTGCCAGAGAAAGGGTATGAACCATTGTACCAGTCAGGTCAGGACAGCAAATCAACACTGTACTAATCCCACCTCCAGTTAAGCACTTGGGTTCCATCCCAAAATCCAGGGTTTTGTCCTGTCAATGACTCTAGCCATTGGGATATGTCCCTGTTCTGTCTGTGACCAGAGCTCTCAGCCACCTAAAGGCCACCTGAGAAGTTCCAATTCTATCTGTTCCTCTCTTTACACTTCCCTGGGGAGTCTCTAAGGTCATGTGATGGGTTTGTGGTGTACAATAGCATTGGTGCGCCCTCTCCTAACAACTGAAGATAGCTGGCATTACTGTACGTTATATAATATATACTGTAGTTATGGTATGCATTACTATATTTTACACAATACATATAATGACCAGTTCAGTCCAGTTAAAAGCAAAACAGTGCACATTATCCAAAGATACGGTCTTAACACGTGTGCAGCTCTCTATAAATGCACAGTCAAATAAGCAATGGATATCTGGAAACCTCTGGCATTTCTTCATGAGTCAGCTGAACCTAGATAAACATACTAGCACTAAAATCTCACACTGCTGTGTTTTGATAACCCTCCAAAGTGGAGTCACAACAATCTACGAAAGAGAATTTATTTATAAACCACCCCATTACTCTCACTGATCTTTTAGAGGGGTACACCCAAACATCCATTGTGTACGTCTGTAAGACTGGAAAACTTGGCCAGTTCCCTATCTACAGTATGTTTTGTTTTCTTCCTTTGTTTGCCTCTTGGACCTTTTCTTTTTGGGTTAGCAGACCTCCAGTAATTAAACACACTGGCACGAGCAAAGTGAGAGTGTGTGAAGCTGATAAGAACAGGGGGGGGGAGGGCAGAAATGTGCCCCTAAATCAATGTACTGAATAAAAGGAGGGAGTGTGAGATAAAAAAATATGTACAAAACTTCTATTCTGGTCTGTTACACATGGTTGCTACCATGCTTTCAGCAGATGTTCATCCCTACCATAGGCTCATAAACACCCAGGAAACTCAAAACAAAGATGTCAATTCAAGAATGAAGTGGAATTTCTTTGTTTTCCAATGCTATTTAATAATGGCACGACAAGATCAGTTCCTTCATCTGTTTTATCTGTGCACTCTGATACAGCTAATTTAAGATAAATCATCAAACAGAGACGGGGTGAGTCACTGAAATGCAATTTGATTGGTGCTTACCTTTACTGCTGAATGTGGACTTGATTCGTCCTTGGGAAACAAAAGAAAGATGACATGATCAGATATGGCAGAAAGCCATTAGACACTATTTAAGACACTATTACAGGCGCAACCGACGTTTCGAGTTTGCAAGTCATGCACGGATAGGATCTGAAATGCAGCGTTCAAGTTGGATTGGATCGAAATCCAATGCTCCAGTGTTTTAAAGAATTAAAGAGTCTTTTTTTGAATGCCTTAATTCAGTTGTGTTTTTTTCTTTAGGGGCTGAACAGGTAAACAGAGCGCTCTCATACATATCACACAGGGCTCTTGTTTTTTGGTAAAGTACAATAGGTAAGAGATTGGGGCTATTGTTTGTATGTTTCATTTGTTTGAAGGTCAGGAAAAGGGTAGTTAGTTTGTTTGTTTTTCAAATGTGTTTATTTAGTTGGGTGATATTCCTTAGTTCGATTAAGACCCGTGTTGTAATGTTATGTTTCTTTGTTTTAGCACCGTCCTTAGTTCAGCCCCTGTTCTTTGTTTGGTTTGGATTACTATTGGATAAATATGTAATTAGTTCAGTTATGTTTTTTTTATGTTATGTACTGGAATATTTTGACCCTAGTAAAGGGGTGTCCCTTGAACAGGGTGTCTCTATTCGTTTCTCCTTGGCTGTCTCACAGCCATTGGTCCACTCATTCAGACATTACCTCTGTCTCTCTTTCCCTAGACTCTTTTGAGGGGCTGGTAACAGTCACTCACACACAAACGTTACACTTGTTGTTCTCCTCGTATCCTGGATATCTCTTATGCTTTTATTTAGCTTCGCATTTGTTAGATATTGGTCTTATGACTCGTCCGCTGTATTTGCATAAGGACCAGTGCGCCAGTCGCGGCAGCCAGTACGCAAAGTTCAGTTACTACATGCCCCAGGCTGACCAGACAGCTAAACCTCACTCGCGTGTTTGTGTACATGTCTATGTGAGTGCAACCAACGTCTCACCCTGTTCAATAACTATCTCTCTCACAGCGACGCAGCAAAGAAATAATCAGTCTCAGGCTATGTGAGGCTTCAAAATAGATGCCATCAATCCAATGAATGCAGCTCATTTTGCTTCTTGTGTATTTAAGAACAGCAAAATAGGTCGTGTTTATGTGTCAAGAAATATTCATAAAATGGGGGCTACGAAGCTTGGAAAAGAGCACTTTACGTTTACGGCATTTAGCAGACGCCCTTATCCAGAGCGACTTACAACTCTTACAATCCAAGCAATGGAGGGTTAAGGGCTTTGCTTAAGGACCCAACTGTGGCAGGTTTGGCAGAGGTGGGATTTGTACCCTGGACCATGAGGTCCAGAATACAGTACCTTAACCGCTAGGCTACCACAGTCCCTTTTAATTTATTTCTTTATTCACTTTATTTATTGATCTAGAAAAGCACTATAGGTCTTGCTCCAGAAACTCGGAGCGCTTAATGTGGTTGACAGACCGGATGCAATGCAGACGAGTCACTAAAGGACCTCTACATAACGTGGTAATAAACCACAGCGAGAAGCTCAGAGGTGCTGCATGAGGAAGATATATGACACCGCTACGGCAATGGCATGTACTAATGTAATCAGTATGCTTAATGCATAAATAATTTCATTAGCAGAATGTTGTTTTACTGTTCCTATATATCGTGACTGAAAACTTTGTTCTGTTATGAAGCAAGTTTATTGCTACACATTAATATAATACTGTATTCTGTTCAGTACATTGGGCGCATGGAATAATAAGCACATATACTGTGTTGTTAGCATGGTAACACGACCCTCATTGTAGTACAGATGTAGTCAGATGAAGGAATAATTGTTACATTTATATTTAGTCATTTAGCAGATTCTCTTATCCAGTCCGACTTATTGATGCATTCATATCATGTTGGTGCAAACAATTGTGATGAGGGCCTCGTTATAGGGCCCAACAGTGCTAGGGCTTGATCCCTGGACTTTCTGGTCCATACTCCAGTACCTTAAACACTATGCCACCACATTCCCTTTTTAGAATTTAGTCATGAACTAACTGAACCTAACATGATGCAACAGCTATGCAATAAAAAGCCCTACAATATCTGTGTAATATATTACAGCAGGCGAAAAGCAGAGCAACATCGACTTAGACACAGCTTTCTTGAATATTACGAACAAGAAGGTTATAAAGATATAAACGGATGTTCGTTGCAGAATCTGCACTCCCATGCACACTGCTGATTGTATATAGTATCCTCTTCAGATCGACCTGATTTAATACCTAAACAGCTCCATATTGAGTTAACCTTTTGGCTCAGGGTTTAAATCATATACAGATGGGTAGAATAAAACATGCTCTAGTCATATACAGTAATTACAGCAGGATTCTACTGACTTTCCAGTCTGACTTTGATCCAGTTTGGTAGAACGGTCCTTGTATGAACCCTAGTCCACGATGTATTACGTATCCAAGAGTAGGGAGAATGGTATTTCTGCTTAATGACCATTGTTTGAAACCCTAAGCACTCAATAAATAGTATAGATGATCAGTGAGAATAATGCCAATGACTTCATGTTAAACTTGTTTAAAATATGAGCTACCACAGTTTCTTAAGTCAGTCTTCATTAATCACATAAAACACTGCTCATAAAGATAAGAAAAATATTTCATTATGGGATATTTCATTTTGAAATATCCTCTAATTTTTTGTGAGAAGTGTATTAACCAGCTGTGTTACTCTACAAATCTTCCCTCGGGTATTTAGATGATTAATACCAATGGCAACCAATGGCAATTAATACCAAGGATTTACATTAAAAACAAAAATCCTGACAGAATTTTCCAAATGCGTAGCCTCATCCCCGCTTCTTATTATTCTGATCCACAGATCTTAAGGAATTTGGATGAGTTCAAAATCTTTTGATGACCTGAAATCCAGTCAAGACATTTTAAATGTGAAAAACTGACATATAAAAATGTATAAGCTATTCAGACTGTTTAATACTTTTTAATTGTGTCCTTTTCAAATGTAGTATTTCATTAAAACACATTAAAACCATGATATTATTTGATATTTCTTTAAACCAGCATTTTGCTGGCTTATAAAGTGACAAAGCATTTTCTGGTAGGAAATGAAGAAATAAAAAAAATAAGAATCTTTGCCTCTAAAGCAGACCAACTTGTTTTATCTATAATTAATACTAGATTGATAGGTATCTTGCTATTTCATTAAAGCTGCGGAATTAAGGTGTTTGCGATGTTTTGAGAATGACCCATATATGACAGTACTGACTTAGTCACTTGACATGTGAAAGTGACAAGTCGTCCATTGGCTTAACTACACTTCCTGGTGTTGCTGATCGCTGCTACTGATCCCATCGTGAGAACGTAATGAGCCCTGGCCTTCAGGGAGTCCTTAGACAGGCAAAGACGTTAAGGCTGCCACCCCACCTCAGAAATGCCTCCATCCAGACTGGAAGGAAGTCATTTCTGAACGGAAGCTAACGCAGGACGTCCTGTTGATAATCAGAAGAAGAAACGTCTCACAAAACGTCCTTGCCTTTTAAGGCCCTGCTTTCATTACTGCTGGATGTTTTCGTAATGCACCATTGTAGATGATTGTGCACTATATATTGGAATGTTTACCCTTCTCTTTTTACGTGTGTAGGGCGTAATATGATATGGTGCAGATACTGAGAATAGCTTTTGTCAGCACGGGGCTTTTATCCACGGTTCTTGATTTAGTAGACAAAATGTTGACCTTAAATTCCTAGTGCATGAGGAAAAGACAGTTGGTGTTGGTCTTGGATCAGCCGTGCATGGCCAGAGAAAGTATCCGAAGGGAACCAACTAACACTGCAACTCAAAAAACACTCCTTAAAAACAATACAATAGTGAAGCACCACTTTTTCCGGGGGCTTGCCCCCCCCCCCCCCCCAGATCATCTGTGGTGCAGAATTTCTGTTTGAACTGAACAGTGAAAGATTTGAATCTCTCCCTCATCCCCTTTTCCACTCGTTCATCCACATGGATTAGCTAATCCACCTGAGACCATTCACTAGTGTACGAGAAGTGCCAAGATCACCAAAATCACCATAGCAACAGATATTTATCATGACTCCCTTTTATGCCAGGGAAAATGAAAAATTACAACCCTTTTCTTTAGTGTGCTGATAAAAAAAAAACTGGGAGTTCAGTACAGTGGAAAATATGTCAGGCTCATAAGAAATAATAGTTGTATTAAAGCATCTCAAAGTCATCATGAGTCAAAGCAAAGGCACTTACTGATTCTCTGCCTTGTCTCTGTCATCAAGGTAGAAGAGAGCTGTAGCGAGGAAAAACATCCCCCCAAGGACGATTACGAAGGGGCAGAGCATGAGGGCATAGCCCAAACTCAGGAACTGCCACAGCACTGACGTAGCGTAGCTCTCCTGCAGCGCGTCAGATATCTTAAGGAGACAAAGAAACATTTTTGCACAGTAAGTATGCAGTACTTCAGATAATGTCTAAGACCTAACAATCTGATAAAGATAGGTAAATCAATAACAAGGCCAAGTAAACATGATTAGGACATTGATTAGAGCCAAGCTCACTGTGGTCAGTGCAACATAATACATTTGGCTATTGCTTATTTTTCCAAGTTCTGAATTTTGTCAGCTAGTACAAACAGATCTAGAAATACGTCTACCATGTAGTACAAGAAAAAGAAATCTTCAGGTATATAAATACTATCAAAGGTTCGATCACTTTAAGTAACAGTGTTACAAGTTTTCATTTTAACCCACAGTAGTGTGTCCGGATCTGAACCGCTGGGACTTGACCCTAGGTCAATGCAGTGGTTTGTTGGCATGAAATACCACTGTGTCACCTGAGTGCTGTCTTGTCATTGCTAATTATCATTATGAAGAACATGAATGATTTGATGAAATCTAAGGATATTGTATTGTACGCCCATTAGAACGCCACTCAAAACGTAGCCACAAAATGTTAAAAAAAAAAAGCAAAAATAACACTAACACAAAACCTGAGAATATAACATGGAAACACTGCTTCATTAATGAACTCTTAAGAAGCTACATAGCCTTATAGGGCTATAGTATAGTTTTATTCAAATCAATTTTTTTGGTTACACAACAAGCACTAAGTTCGTGGTGCTTCCCTCCACCTCTCACAAGTATGTCTGTGTGTACCGTAACTCATCACAAATCTGCATTTAGTAAATCCTCTTTCACAGTCATACAAGGGCATACAGCCCGTCTCGTGCATTTTGTCTAGGGTTATCATTTCACAAGAACTTTTCCTGGCACGTCTTCCAAAACATGAAATCACAAAGCAGGAGAGATTGAAGTAAGCAGGTTAGTGCTTAAATCGCCATTTTTTTTCCTTTGCCACTGTTGTTCATGCTAGCCTACCGCGAAACACAGCAAGATATATCCAAAAATGTCATTCCACACATTAACTTCACACATTTGTCCTAAGCACAAGTTGTACTGAGAAAACTCTTTCACCCTGATATTGAAAAAAAAAACAGTCTAGAGTGACCTTTACTGCTCTTCCACTAGCATCAGCACTAGCATAACTCTCGCTTGGGATGGGAAGCATTGCTGATTCTGAAAGCATTGCGACTGTGAAGCGTGTTGACAAGTTCACTTCAATATGCACTTAGTAACAAGCGTGCGTGTGGCTGCCCTGTGCTGCCAAATCACATTAGCTGTTATTTTTAATGGCTGAGATTATTTAGTGTGTCTAATTCTATTTCAAAATGATGTGGTAGATTACTGCCGATATCTTACATGATTGCTTTGTCACCCAGTATGCTTAATACAATGAGGTTCACTCTTTCTAAGTGAACGTACTTAGCCATGATCTCTAATAGTAATAATATTAGTGGTGGTTTTTGGTGGTGTTAGTAGTCATTTGTAGCGGTAACTGAACTAATGGTCATAGTAATAGTAGTAGTAATAGTGGTGGTAGTTATAGCATAAATATATATATATATATAAATATACTGCTCATAAAAAATCGCCACTTCGCAGTTCACCCTTCGCAGTACGTGTGCTATAGTTAATGTATACAAACACATGTATTTGATGAACTTTTACATTACAAAAATCACAAAATTTGTAAAAAAAAAAATATATAAAAAATATTCATTCTAACAGTAAAGGAATGTTATAAATCATAAAATATTAGGATTTACAGTAAAAAGCGTATTTACTCAGCGGATGAATACTAACGCCTGAGTCGCTGCTTGCCGACGTGACGAGTTTTTATCTGCGTTTTTGTGTTCGCCGTTTGTGAAAGTTTCATTATAGACTGAATTCCTTCAAGCCCTACGATGAAATCCAAACGTTCTGCAAGTTCTACGGCTAAAATAGTGTTGAAATACTTATATAAATATAGCGTCCCTACTTTGTGGATTTTCGTTTATCGCAGGTGGTCCTGAAACGTCGCCCCCACCCCACCCCCCACCCCCGATAAACGAGGGAACACTGTATTTCGAAATTAGATCTCCCCTAGTTAAAAAACCCCTAATTCTTTTAGGCAGTGTAGCTGTAGTAGTAATTTATAATAGTAAAAGAGGTGATAGTTGTGGTATAAACATAGTTGTAGTAGTAATAGTGTTTTTTATAGGAATAGTGCGGGTAGTAGTAGTGATAGCTGAAGTAGTTCTACTAGTGGTAGTAATAATATATATTTTTAATGTCCTCATCAGCATCTAAGGCCATTTCAGCAATACACAAGGGGGGCATCTATACACAAGGTTCTATTAGGACTAGTCTTTGGATTGTGGGAGGAACCTGGAGCACCTGGAGTAAACCCACGCAGACATAGGGAGACCATGTAGGACCTAAACCGCTCCACCCTGGGACTGAACCCTGTGCTGTGAAGCAAAAGTGCTACCCTAGCAATAACATGAGTGGTGGTAGTATTAGTCATATTTTGAGGAGCAGTAATATTTGTAAATTAAAAGTAGTTGTACACTTCTGGTCCATAGTCCAGTGCCTTAATCACTAGTATATCACTAGTACTTAATCACACAGCCCCACTGTACCACTGTACTACTACCACAGTACTATTTGTGGTAGTAGTAATATTTATGCCAGTAATACCAGTTGTTGTGGTAGTAGCAATATTTGTAGTAGTAATAGCTACAAATAAAAATAATACTAGTGGTAATGGTAGTAACCATGGTAATGGTTGTGTTAGTAGTTGTAGTAATATTTATGGTAGTTGTAATACTTGTAGGAGTAGCAATATTTGTAGCAGTGGCAATAGTATGAGTGGTAATAGTAGTAATGATAGTAGTTAATATTTATGATAGTAGTAATATTTAAGTTAATATTTATTCTTGAGGTAATAGTTTGGTGGGAATATGTTTAGTATTGGTAAAGTATTAGTGGAACTAGTCGCAATAATAGTATATAATAGTAAACACATTTATTTGAGCCGCATACAATGCAGGAAAAAAAAACACACTATTCCTGTGCTAATTCCTGTGCTAATTGTCAAACAGATATCAACTCTAAACAATGAAGTCTGAGAAAATCTCATGTTTGCTGTAATCTGACTAAACAGAGCAACATGCGGACTTTCAAGCATGTAAAAACGGATTTATTTCATCGTGGATTGTTACCATGCGGTTGTTAAGAACTGATCGCACCAATGTGGTTTTCTTCGCAGACTGTTCAACATTCTGCTGCCTAGAGCTGGCTGGCATTTTGTGAGTTTGGTGCGTCACCGTTCCCCTCACACTAGCACGCTAGACATTTAGTGTGAAATAGCTGGGTCATATTTGACGCACACGGCTATCCGGCTACTGGCGAATCTGATAAGTGTAAACTCTCTCTTTGCATCACCAGCCTGGACAGGGAACTTTTTTTTTTTCCTGAAGGGAAGTTCTGAAAGTGTCAATAATCAGCTGAGCACGAGTCAGAGGCACAGACAGGGGCTCATGACGGAAAGCTTGATGCACATGCTTCTTATAGAAGTGTCACTAGTTAGTGGAGTATATCAGCTTGGTGTGACTTCAGCCAGACTGAACTTGACATTGACCGTCTATATAAGGTCATAGTTTTTCTGTCCCATCAGACTGGACAACATTTAAAGGAATATGGCAGCATTTTTGATCCGTATGTATATCCACAACATTGGGTTATTATGTGAAATGACCACAACCAGTCATTTCAGCACATTTGTCTATAGTTATGAAGGCATGGAAACATTTAAGAGAGGTCTAATGGGATCTCTGGAGCTGTTCAACAACTGCGCCTACCACTTGTATTACCGTTTTGCCCAGATAAGTGGGGGTAAATGTGGGAGGGGCTATTTTACATAAATAAATAAACAAAAAGCAAACCGTTAGTACAGAGAACAGTGTTAAAGCTTTTCTTTGGAGTAATTCCTCACATAGTAGATTTTATGTCAGGTTAAAATATGCTGTTACTTTAAGATATCAGATTTATGTACATGAATAGATTTTTACATTAAGTGCATGGATTAGTCACAAATATAATAATTAATCATTCCAGTTTGAATTCATAATGCACTTTTCTACTGATCGCAGTTCAAGTCTTTGTGAGCTTTAGCATATCTTTGTGTTTTCACTTTGTTCTGCTTCTGAAAAAGTGGTTTCTTGGCTTCTACCTTTCCAAAAATCAACTTGGTTTCCTGATAAAGCTGTCAGATGCTGCTGTTGCAAGCGTAAGGGTAGGTCACACTAAACACATGCTGTTTTTCAACACTGCATACATGTCTCCTTTATTTTTTTTTTGGTTGCATTCTTATATTTACTGAATATCTGAATATTATGATTCTGAGGTTATGAGAAGCGATAACGTGTGTAATGTGTGTGTGCAGAAACTCTATAGACATGCATATTATCATGCGGAAAGGATGGAATTTCCTAAGAGATTGCAAGCCGTAAACTGAACAATGGGCTCAACTCTAAGGCTAGCTCCCAGGGCAGCAACATGTACGAGTGGTTATGAACCTGCCAAGAGGTTGCATGCATAGGAGTTGCTGTTTAACTTGGACGGGCTTCCAGAATTCCTCCTTAGAATGCCAGGATCGAGAGGAAGTCTGACTCAATGGTGCTGCTTTTTTTCTTGTGCCATTTACTGATATACCAACTACAAGCTTATAATGAGTGTCACAGATAGGTCTTTGAAGTAGAATTCTTTCAAGAACACCTTTTTTGTAACAAAGAAAGATTACTGGCAAAGGGCAAAAAGAGCACAGACTGAGGGCGTATTGTTTAAGAGGCTAAAGGGAGCAGTTTTTTATGTTTATGCCAGTAAATGGCATTTTCAAAAGCAGAGCCTTCCTGCTTTCTGTTGGAAAGAGTAAGAGCTTGTACCCCACATGCCTCACTTGTGTAACCTTGTATTTGCAGCACATCAGGAACACTACTGAACTACACACAGGTGTGTTTTAGGCCGTCCTTAGGGGACGAAGACTTATGTGGGCTGAGGAAACGGCAAGGAAGTTTTCACACATGATTGAGGACCTTAGTTCTCATGATCATAAATCCTAGAGTCTTGTGTGTGCAATTTTCTGCCCTGACAAACGTTGCTGTTCTGTTTGTCACAGTTTGTACAAACCATACTGTCACATTACACCTTGAAGAAATCCTTATTTTCTACTATGAAATACTTGTTTTACATTAACCATACTGTATTGCACCGCAATCAGTGGTGTATAAATGATACCAGAACTAGAGGATATCTGTAATGCACCGCTCTTTGGTTTGAAGATTCATGCGCTATTGCAAAACACGTACAAAAAAACGCAATACAGAATACAGAGTATTCGGAATTCAGAATACAAAGTTGGCAAATGACAACCTCTAATGCAATGTGTTAATGTTATTAAGCTTAGAAATGTCTACATTACATTGCAGTAGCACTCAAGGACTATTTGACTGCGATAATGTCCGGTCAAAAAAACCTTTTGATAAACAACCCGTTTCACATAACGTAACGCAGTCGTTAAATGGTGCATACCAGTAGTGGTGTTTTATCTATATGATGCATCAGCTGTCACACAGTAATGAACAAATCCCCCACACTGTATTACTGAGACTCAAAGTGACACCACACCACTGTGACCACCTGACTGCTCCCTCTATTACTCCCACTATTATAATGCACACTATTGTGATCCACATTTTATAAATGCAGGTCATAGTGAACACAAAAAAAAAGGTTTTGGACACAGTTAACGAACCTGACTGTTAAAAGTTCTAAAAGGTGAGGTAAAAGCAGGACTATAATACCATACTCTGTGATCAGTCACCAATATATCAGCATATAGTAGTTAATCGGTCTGTTTGACAGTCTTACCAGGCCTATAAGGTATGGACTCCCGGCGTCTCCTAATAAATGTGAAGTGAAGCCCTGAAAGGCAACTGCAGTGGCTCGTCTGGTTGGTATGACAACATACTGCGGAGAAAACGAGAAACAAGAGAGAGAGAGATTTGTGGAAAGGTGACGTAACAGAGGGTAACATAGGGTGGCAAGGTCAGTATTTATATAATACATATTGAATCCTTCCACGGCTGAAATACACACGTTCCAGGAGCAGAATGGAGCCTAACGCTGAGAGCATCTGCGAAACACACCCTTATACCGTCCTCTAACCACACCCCATTCATGTTAGGCATCCACTTTTTCCTTACTGCACCATGTCCTATTTCATGCAGTTCTCCCTTAAGCCCCCTCGCCATTCAGCCCAGAACAACATTTTTCACAATCGCTGCCCGAATTAAACTAAATCAGAAACAAGAATTACGTCACAAACCCCACTCCAGCCCTCCTTTCACTCCCGTATGCTACCACTTCACATGATAAGCTTTTGTGTCAGTAAGGACTCGTAAAGCTTCCCATTTAGCACAGAGGATAAATACTGGCTTCTGGTACGTACCATTAAAATGTCAGCCGTTATTGCCCAGTTTAAGAAGAGCAGCGTCTCTCCGATGAAGATACAGATCTGAGGAAAGAGGCAGAGGATGGAAAGTTCATTATTTTGAATCAGCGAATGTACTCTTTGTAAATCCAAGATAAAATGAGTGTCTCTCATTCCCGTAAAAGCTCTTTTGGAAAGAGGCGGCTTGTCATTATGTTATGGCGGCATTATTTGGAAACGGAATCCTCACTACTGGAGCGACCAAAGACCGTTGTTTTTAACTCGGACCATAAAAGTCAGACAGACTGTCCACCAATGATCACCCAAAACAGTGGTTCTCAAACTTTCCATCAGCTGTACCGCCGGTACCACCAAAGCTAATCTTGTGCGTGCACATAGGCATCGATGTATAGAAAGAGCAGACCTAAAGTGACCCGCTTTGGACTCACTTCAGGTCAAGAACCACTGGGAACCAATGGCGGGGAACGGCCTTTGCAAATTAATAACGCTTACATTATTTCAACACGTCTCAGTTTCAGTCCCTGAAGAAAAGCTCCCAGCATTCGGATGTGTCTGGTTTCCCAGCTGTTTGAGTTGCTTAACGTTGACTTTAAATACAAGCATCGAGTTTCGAAAGGCATTGGCGTGCCGCATCTCTGAACTCCAGACATGGCTGGCGGCAGTCTGGATGCTTGATGTGTGTAAAATCAGGCCAAACGAGGGCTGTGTTCAGGGTTTGGAGGAACAGGATTGTATTGGTATGAGACAGATGCTGTGGTCTAGGTCCGAAATTGCTGAGTTGAGATGACCAGCTTTTGTGTGTGTGTGTATGTGTGTGTGGTTTCTCGGATCTGTACTTGAGGTCTGTGCAGCTAGGATTATGTGTGTGTGCGCGCGCCTGTGTAATGGTTAAGATTCAGCCACCGTGACTGACACAGACAGATAGACTGAGAGGGGAATCGCTGCTGGATTCCAGTTAGGGCTGAGCAGCGTGTCTGCAGTCGAAATGGCAGCTGCATCTCCTAAAAGACGTGTTCTCCTTTTCTCTCCCTGACTGGATCTAGCGATCTATTTCCGCCATAGCTTTACACTCCATATCTGTCAATGTAGCGTTTCCTTTGCTAAATGAAGTTTAGGCTCCACGTCTTGAATTTGCCTTCCTTAATGTCTTGCTCCTCATTGACTCAGTGTTGGATGCTGCACTGCTGATTATCATACTGATCCTATTTACTATCCAATATGCTGCAATGTGGAGTATTTATGCTTGCCTAGTAAGTTCAGCAGTTGTATACCACACCTTATGTCATCCAGTTGCATCACTGGTTATGTTTTTGTAGATATACTATAATCTTCCTATATATTCATATTCACATGTCGTCCTTTGGCCCCCAATATTATCCAGAGCAACAACAAACGTTTTGATAACCGACCTATTTCACATAACCCAATACAGTCATTAAATGGCGCATACCGGTAGTGATGTTTTATATATTCATATTTACATGTGTAAATATTTACATATTTACTCATCCAGAGCAACTTACAACTGATACGATCTTACAAGGGGCAGAAATTGCCAGTTAGGGACCTTGCTTCTTGCTTAAGGACCCAACTGTGGCAGCTTTGGTAGTGCTGGGTAGATCTATCTATCTATCCACCTGTCTGTTTGTTTCTATCTATCTATCTAACTAACTAGCTTCCTAGCTAACTGTCTATCTAGCTAGCTATTTGCCTGTCTATATTTGTATATGTCTGTCTGACCATCCATCCATCCATCCATCTATATGGATCTATCTACTGTATGTGTCTTCTGTAAGCAATGGGTATTAGGACATTCTATTATACACATTATCACTCTGCTTATCTACTTTAATTTCCCAGTGGTTGTTCCAAACCCTGTCCTTACTACCGTATGAGAGCAGCAGCAGAAATTCTGGACCTCTAAGGCACTTCCCTATATAGACAGTTTTCCTATGCTGCCTTAGAATTTTTTCTTCTTTCTTGACAGCCTTGACAGGTCTGTTCCTCTTGGCCGACACAACGCAGTAAGGCCCGAGTTAGTTTTCATTGCAGTGCTGGCTGTTGGTGCTACACCTTTTCCTGGTGCCACAGCTAACAAAATAACCTGACAGCAATTTTACTTTCCAAGGAAAAAAAACAAGCTCAGTAATCACCTGAGCACGGAAAGCACTCCGTTTTTGTGGAGCATGGTATTAAAATGGAAGCCTGACAACTGAAAAGATCTAGATCTTGTTCAGTGGGTGCGCAGATGGATGCCCACTGATAATGGTAAATGGACTTAATTAACTTTAGAATCAACTGATTTAGCTCTGACAGAGAAGGTTTCGTGAGAGCGACCGGACAGTGTCAAGGTAGTACATCCCTACTTAATATCTGAGATTGGTGTTTGCCACTGGAGTTCGGATAGAAGTAAGATAAGATAGTAGGCTGAGAACTAAGTGTACGACCCTTTGAATCCACATTATTGAATAAAGTTAAGCCCACTCTGCAAGTAACCCCAAGATTTTACATACGACTTACATATGCCCCAACGATGCTCTTCTTGGCCACAACAAAGATGAGGCAGATGAAGATGGCTGAACCGAGCATGCTGACTGCACACACCAGCGGGTCTGCACGCTCAGTCTTCTGCCGACAGAAGCGTGTGGTGGCAGCACCAATAACGACACCCAGCAGTCCAGTGATGCAAGTGATGGCCCCAAAAATAAGACTGGACAGAAAAAAACAAGTCATATTGGTACCTGCCTCAAGACAATAATAACACACAATACAGAAATGGTCATATTTGGTAATCGTGTGTCAAGTTAGATATGTATTACATGTATAGACATGTATTGGCATAAAGGTCTGTATAGGATCTTTATGCAAATGCAGATCATCTGGTACTGCGTGGAACAGTGTGGAAATGTCATCTCTAAGCATGCTGACGCCAATTATTGGGGGCCTCCTTTTTATATGCTACAAGCTCAAAAATCTTAAAAGCTAGAGGCAAAAAACAGAACAAGTAAAATTTGCAAGTTTTACTGAGATTTTGTTGTGAAACCAAATATAGCATATTGTTGACATTGGACCTAAATATTTTAAACAATCATTCCAATCTTTGTAAGCTTTAGCACAAAACCCTTTCACCCTTTTCCCCGCATGCAAAGTTTACAAATAAACTGTCTGAGAAGTGATTTTATATTGTATATTGTCATCGTATATTGTCAACATTGCTAAACAATGGTATACATAATCTAGAGGTGGCCTAATACTTTTGCACAATACTGCATATTTTGCAGACTCCCTTACACATAGTGACTTAATGTTACAAGGTACACTTCAAGCAAACAATGGCCCTGCAGTTGCAGTATTGCAGTGTCGGGACTTGAACCCTCGACCTGCTAAGTGGTCCGAAAGCTTAAACCGTTGCACGATCATTTCATTTGAAGTCCCAGAATATGGTGTTTATGAGCCAATCACTTATTGAGAATGCAAATGGATGAGTGAATGATTCAAAGTAATAACTGGCAAAGGCAACCTAGTAATGTTCAGGGTTGGAATGTTAAAGGGCCTTAAAAGTGCGAGGACACTTATGAGAACTGGGAGGATGGTGTTACCTGTCTTTGCTGCTGCATGGTTGTTTGGTGCAGCTCACAGCAGTCCTCTGCACGACCTGAGCCCGGAACAGATACTGAGGGATCCACATCCCGAATGCCCCCGTCGCAAATGACACAGCAGCCGAGCCAAAAGACGAGAACACGTAACTCCGGCTGTAGAGGATCGGTTTAAATATGAATTAGCAACACAAATATTTTCAGGGTTTGTTCTCATTTTCCTCAGTTTGTCTCGTTCACAATTCATAAGGACACAATTTGTCAATCCAGCATTTGGCACTGTACTTCTACTAAGCTGCCTGCGCTGCAATGAGGGAGTAGAAATAAGATATAAAGCGTGATTTACTTTTTGGCGAGGGCCTTCATGTCACAAAGCCATGAGGTACGGGTCTTAATGCGTCCCGGCTGCAGGTCTGCGCTGCCTCTCTTGGGATCGGGGACGAAGAGCAGGATCAGAATTCCAGCAGTCATTCCCAACATTGGAGACACCTGAAAGAAAACAGATGAGCATTTAGCTATAGGCGTGGCTGGATCCTTTGTGAGGGACGGTTTGCTGAAATCGTAACGGAAGCGTACAGAGAGTTTGACGTTGTGCTGTGAGGATTTTGAGCAGCTGAGTATCTTGTGACTGAATAAATTGAATAAAAACTGTTCAATGTCGTTGGATGTTGATCCTTATGCAGTAATGCAATGCATCCAAGTTTAAGAGTTTTTAGTCTTTAGTTTTTGTGTTTTGCCTGCTTTAATGTTCAGTGTTCGCTGCTTGTGTGGGACTCTAATTCTCCATATATCTCTCCATTAAGGTTAATTTCTTATTCCAGTGTGCAAGCTGCTGCAGAGCCATTATCTCCCTCATCGCCCTTCGTAACACAAACCACTGGACGAACGTGTTCATTCGTATGTGCGTGTTTGTGTTCGTTTGCGCTGAAAGCTTTTTCCGGCGAAAGCGCGCCCAATTCTGGCTGTCAGAAGGAATTTTCCCGCAAATGTTTTCTGCTGCTCTAACACTCTAAACCTGTTCCCAGCTGGGTTTACGTGTGTTCACGTTCAGGCCGGTGCTGCATTATGGATCTGCATCTCAGGCAATAAGAAAGAGTGAAGGACAGTCATTCAGCGAATGCTGCCGTTTGATTCAATTGCTCAGTCCAACCTGCGTCGAAATGTCTCCGGGGTGCTGGGGTTCATGAAGAGGTGCAGCCTGCGCTATAATCCACATTTTAGGATATTAAATCTGTACTTTCACACGAGGAGACTAGAGAGCTTTTACTGATTTATTGGAACATTGTGTTCCACGCACCCACCGCTTATCAATCCCTTTTTGTTTGGCTTTCATTCAGAGAGATTAACATTTCTCAAATCATGACTTTCTTACTGTCTAGCAAGAGCCAAAGCTGTCCATCACTACTAATCTGAGCTTCTGGAGAGTTCTACCTTTGTGTTGTTCGATATTCTTCACTGCAAGTGAGCACCGTTTCAGTCTTTGTCTCTGGACACTGCACCATAAATAGCCGGTCAAACAATGCAATGATTATCATGTGTATTTGAACTGCCTCAAACATTACGTCACACTTTAATGTTTTGTTTGCATTTTCTACATTTATTTTCATCAGTACTGATTTACTGTGCATTTACTATGTGTAGAAGTAATCTTAATTTCAATTAGTAGGAGGGCAGCACGGGGGCTCGGTGGGAAGCACCGTTGCCTCACAACAAGAAGGTCCCGGGTTCTATCCAAGGAGCCGTCTAGGTCCTTTCTGTGTGGAGTCTGCATGTCCTCCCTGTGTCTGCGTGGGTTTACTCCGGGTACTCCGGTTTCCTCCCACCATCCAAAGACATGCATGTTAGGTTAGTGCTCTAAATTGGCATTGACTTACGTGTGTGTGTGTGTGTATATGACTAGTTTTGAGATGAACTTGTGTATGGATGTACTTGTGTGTGTCGCTGAGATGGCCACTGTTGCCGAGAGCGACGTTAAAGAAGCCAAATAAACAATTAATTAGTAGGCGACTCTAATATGCTTGCAATCTGCAGCCTGTCTTCCTTTACGTTAGCTGTTTTTGTAGTTTTCTTTAGCTCTTTGTTATATTATTTTTACATTTTATTTGATTATTTATTTTAGAAGCACTTATTATTGCTAAAACAGAAAAAAACCTAATTTTTTCCAAAGGATACTTCTATGATAATCTCAGGTGTTACGGCTAAAAAAAAGAAGGTTTTGAGTATACTCTGTAGTACTTGTGGCAATCGCTTTGCAAGAACTCTATTCACTTCACAATTATTCTTTATTACCATAAATCTGGGATGCGGGTTCAACTACACTGCTTACAAAAACGAGGGGATGCTTCATTCTGGTATATTTCATTTTGGAGGATCTACATTTTGTGAGAAGTATATTTTTCCCAACAAGAAGACTTCTGGATAAAAATCCAGCACTGAAAGGCTCGAATACTCTTTTTATGTATGAAAGGCATTTCTGTTATATGAACCTTTACAATTACTTAAGGTAAATGATTATACAAAAGATAAACACATGGCTGTTGCCTAATACTACATGCTACAACATTTGTTTCTCCTACATAACCCCTTAAAAACACACTTCAGCTTTCGTTTGATCTCTCCACCTTCATTTCCCTTGTCAAAGATGGAAACGCCTGTCTCTAGGAGAGCCTCAAAACAAGTGGAAATATTTTTTCTCCCCCCTCCGAAACAGGATATGGCTGGTCAGGATCCCCCTTCTCGTTTGATTGTTATTATTTCTACTCGTTGATGATTAACTGCCTTCCTTCTGAATCTGTTTCACCCCCTGTTTTCCTCAAGTAGTCTGTTTGGCAGAGGCTTAGACTTAAACAATGCTCCTGTTTTGACAAGCGCTCTTAGGAAAATGTTACCACCGCTTTTCCGAGGCTCATATAACTGCCTTATGGAGGAGGGGCTGAGTGATGTTTAAAAGAATGCCACACACTGTGATTACTCTTTAAGAGCAAGTGTAACGACTCCACCTGTTCACTTGAGCGTCTCAACTGTTAAACTTCATGGGAAGACAAGGGCGCCACTTAGTTTGGTGCACCGTGGTTATGAAATGGCACCTAAAAGAGTTTTCTCTTCTCTCATCCTGGCGCTTGCCTGTCTTATGGTGCCCCATCGTCTCCACGGTTCTCTTCACCTCAGACAACGTACACGTCTCTTGCTTAAGCACCTGAATAGGTCCAGGTCTTAGAGCTTTATTACACAAAGCGCATTCAAGCTGGCGTTTTCAAAGCAGGCTGTGATATATCACCAGTATTGAGAGATACTGAGAAACAAATACTCTTTTGTAGATCCCCTGCTCTATCAGGGAGCACAGTGAAAACCTATCTTTGGGTAGAAGGTAGAGCTGATCCCCTAGCAATGCATTAGGAGAGAGATTTGATATGTTTGGTCTTTCTAAGTCCCCAGAGACGAGACTAAATTAAAACGTTGTTGCCGAAAAGCTCGAGAGGTGGGAGGGCATTTCAGGAATCACCTGTCCGCACCGCATTTACAGCAGGATGCGAACAACTGGGTGTGTGTATGTGTGTATTTTCTCTTTTCAGCCCATATTTTCATCCTCACCAACACAGACTTTAGAAGAAGAACAGTTCTTACCCTCAGAGCCCAGTGCCAGTCTTGTGCAACGTCTTTAGCACTGGATCCCAGGATGTAGCCAAGCCCGCTGGAGCAAAAACAGAAGTAAACATGTTTATGTAAACACGGCATACATGAATCATGAGCTAAAATCGTTCGAATGTTATTAAACCAGCAGCTATATTAGAACGCTCGATTCCTCAAAGCTACAGTGGCTACTTTCTGATCTATAGAGGGTGACGTGCTAGACATTCGAGTAACAAGTTATAGGTACCATTTATTACCACGTAGTTTTACTTTTGATGCCAACCATGCGGTCCTTGTAGTTTAGAGAACCAATCCCAAGACAGATCAAGGCTTATCTCTCTCACACAGACAGACGTTTTAATTTCTTGAGAGTTCATGGCGGTGTTTGACAGGCGACGAACAAGGGGTAGGAAATGTTTACATTTTCTTCTGACATCTTTGGTGTGAAGAAAGTCCTTTGGAAAGCAAAGGACTGTTTGTAGAACTCGTACAACTCCTGTTTTCCCCCATTTATGCCAGTCAGGCATGCACAGGAGACGAGCGCTATCCAAGCAGGTCTGATTAACGAATTCATTCCTTTGCTCACAGTTTGGCGTCTTTCTGATGTTTTCTTGTATAAACTGGTTTGAAATCTGGTAGCTACCATGCAAGCTGCTTTATACTGTATATGCTATTCTCAGAGATCTTCTTCAGGTCATGCCTCCTTCGCTTCCTGCGCTCTCTTTCTCGCCGCTGTTTCTCATTTCTTTCTTGTCATCATCGATTTCACCTCTCTGTTTTTTTTTCCTCCAGCCCCAGATCACACGTGTCACACTAGGTGAAAAATTAATGTGCTGGGAGAACAGGCTGTTCTCAAATCAGATGCGAGGCACTAATGGTTCTGCACTGGCAGTTACCTCAGTTGGTAGGAATCATACCACTGAGAGAGCTTTGTCTTTGCTCCAGTCGTTTTAAACTGCCTTAATGATTGATGTTGCACTTTAGCTCTTCTGTATCTGACTACTCAGCACATTCTTTACAGAGATCCAGTCCCACACCCTAAACGTAACTTCGTAAAAACGTAATTTCTCTGGTTTCTTCCACCACTGGTGCATGTTGGCATGTTAGATTCTGTTCATTCCTAACTTCCAGATGTTCTGGAATCAGTGACCATCATATCTACAATGGTCTTCAGTCTTACCAGTGAAGAGCCACTGTATGTAACTGTAACTCCATCCAAGCAGAAGTAATTTTTTTGTTTGTGCAGTTGCTCTTTGTGTAAACATATATATAAATTATATATTTATGGTCATATAAAGGAAGAAAAGCACCTATACATTTACTTCCTAGTACACATGCACTGCCGACTTCCTCATCAGAGGATTGCCAGGGACAATTCAAAGTTCAGAACGGGATTTCTGCTAAATATCTATTTATGCTTATTACTGGATTCACTCGATGAAGCAGGGCCATCGTGAAACAGGGACTACCTGTATTTAACATTAGTGATACATCAAGTTAAATATAATGATATTTATGAGGTTGAAATGAGTTACGAGAAGTACGAGAAGAATTCCCTTATCTCCTTATATGTAGCTACACCTTCCATTACTCTTAATATTGGCAGGTCGTAATAGAGTTTTGTGTCAATTTAACCAATTTGTGTACGACTAATCCTTTTTCCCACCCATTTACACAACGCTATCTTTATTGATGCTGCCCAGATGCTCGAGGTGTTGACATCGAACATGCGTTACCACTGGTGGATGTGACCCTTTGTTTGCATAGCTTATGATGGCTTGCTAAAGTATACAAAACATTGAAACGGCGTTTCATAACCTGATGTTTTTCTCGTTTTCTTCTGCTCAGGAACATTCCATCTCATTCTAGCTTCCTGTTTTCCCAGGCAAATGGCGACAACCAGGCTTGGTGCAGGTACACCTCATTGTTTACATAATCGCTCAAATGAATCACTCAAACGTAGCCAACGGTCTGAAAGACAGCCGTTTCAAAAATTTACTGGCAAGAGAAAGGTTTTCCTTTCTGAGACGGGAATCCATTTCCTGCCTAAGCTCCCTCTCAAGCCTCAGTTCACTTCCTGGAAACATTCATAATAACTTGGCTGCAGATAAACCGTCAGCTCGCCGCTCGGGAAGCGAGGCGGCCGGGTTCACCGTTCCAATTGTTGGCCTCTTATTGTTTCTACAAATTAATGTTTTGTTGGGTCTAAACCTCCAGGGCTGACATAAGCCTCCTGTGGCGGCCAGTATTCCTCCCTGACCTTTCAAATGATCTAGCTTTACTAGTGAGTGCCAGTTTATGAATAACCATCACCTTGTTTTTTAGGTTAACCTGCAAAAATGGTGCAGTTGAGTTAACCGATTTAGATTTCTGGAGCCTATCCCTGAATACAAACCGGGACAATGTTCCATAACCAAACCACTTGAACTTCACATTGCAAAAGCAGCCCAGGGTTCAAACCCAGGTTCTCAGGAACTGCTGTTTCCAGCAGCTGGCTCCTCTGGAAACTTTTGCGACACGAAGCACCAATCCCAAATCGCAATTTGAGTAGTTTCGTAGGGTCGGTGTAGATGATAAGCTCATTTTGAAGCCTAATAACTACGTGCACTATGTAACCCTACTTTTTTTTCCACTCATGCTTTCCTGCCTCACTAAGACCAATCAAGCAGTTAGCAAAGTCCCGTCGACAGATTCCTGGTTCGATCCCAACCTTGGACAATCCATGCTTTAGATTAAGTGTGAAGTTGTTTGACTTTTAGTGTTGTAAACTTGCTCCTGTCACAAAATCCATTTGATGCTGATGTGACATATGATAAATCTAAACAAAGTTTCCAGAGTCTACCTATACTTCTTACTTTTGTCTCCCGGGAGTGGTCATACAAAAAGGTCCGTGCGTCATCGGGCTCAATTGTGAGCATTTGACCTTTACTGAGCCAAGACGCTGGTGCTGATAATACTGCAGTCCAAGACTGAATACGCCTAGCTTTCTGCTTACAGAAATAGCTGCGACAAATTGAGACAGTCAAGAAAGAATAGAAGAATCTGAAAGTAAGATTAAGGCCGTATTGCGTTGTTATAATAATATGAATGATTTTGCAACTTTTCTTTACCAGTCTTGAGCGAGGCTTTGGCATTTAGAGTAACATTTGCTTTTTCATTAGACAGAATACAAATCGCCTGGAAAAAGCAGAAGGTGTCCAGTGAGGCAGGGTGGAAGGGCAGATTTTCATGCTCCATTAAGCATGTCTAGTTTTAATCCTAATTTTCAACTTCAGCTATCCAGTGATCAGTCTTAGGGGAAGTTCCATATTTGTTAGAAAATTGTAGCATGATTTACTTATTGAGAAGTAAATAATGTTAACAGTGTTTGGAAAAGAGCTAGTGGATGAAGTTTACCTTCCCAGTGGGATGGCCAGGTAGAAGACAGACAGCATCATGGTCCTTTTGTTGTTGGTAAAGAGATCTCCGATGATGGTGGGTGAGATGGAGGAGTAGCTGGACTCTCCAATCCCCACCAGACCTCTCGACAGCACAAAGACCCAGTAATACTGCAAAAAAAGACACATCACAATAAGTGTATGATTCAAGATTCTAGATTTCTTTATTGTCATTCATCTACACTGACCATGAGGGGATATTTTAAAATGAATATAAAGCCATTAAAAAAGAAGCATTTGATTTTATTTCATTAACTGGGACTGTGGTAGCTTGGCGGTTAAGGTACTGGACTGTGGACCTGATGGTCCAGGGTACAAATCCCACCTCTGCCGAGCCGCCAAAGTTGAGTCCTTAAGCAAGGCCCTTAACCCACCATTGCTTGAATTATATTATTGTATCAGTTGTAAGTCGCTCTGGATAAGGGTGTCTGCTAAATGTCGTAAATGTTACATGTAAATTAAACACCTTGACAGTGATGGGGCATGGGGCTCCTAATTTATTCCCATTCTTCCTTATCCTGGTCAGCATTGGGACAAGGTCTTCACTGGGCACAGTCTGGGGTAAACCTAGGACAGGCGGCAGTCCATCACAGGGTCCAGTGAACATATCACCCAACCTACATGCTATAAACCACATCCAACTCGAAACCGCTTTTTCGGTGCTGTTGCCACCTTCCAAGGGATCATGTCTTCCACTCCCTCAATTACTTGCAGTTGTGTTTGTGTAATATGTCACTGGGATTTGATCCTGGGTCTCCACATTGTTACGCTACACTATCCAATCGCCCAACTCACCTCGTTTGTAAAAGCATGATATCACCAGATCTTTTGTGTTATTGTCATTACCATATATTTGTCATTTCTTGTCTTTTTCTTGTTCAAAAATAGCTCCCTACACCCTCCCTTGCTCTATCTGCTTACTCAGCAGCAGTGCTCCATAAATCTGTTGTCCTGAAGCTAGCGTAACTGCTGGGTATGGATTTCCCAAAAAAGACACGAATACAGAAAGTGCTCAACGCAGAATCAGATGTCCTTTCGAATAACCTTGGCAGTAACGCATGTTCATAAAAAACATGGGTTTATAGCAATATGCACTACTTTATGGCAAGCATGTGAAAGTCTCGCGGAGCTTTTGGCGAATGTAACAAAACCTTACTAACATGTGGGCGATGCACTGTGACCCAGAAATGGTTTAATTAGTTCAAAAGGAAGGAAGCTGGAAACGGACCTCCCTAAAAAGGGAACTTGCCTAGGCAGGGTCTATAGCTGTTCATGCTGAATTGACTCTAGGACTCTAGGCTTCTCTACGCCCTGTTATGTCATTTTTTTTTGCCGTCCCTTACTCTGTGTAATAAGTACACCTTCACACTCTGTAGTTACACATTTGGCCATTCCTGTCACTGTGTATTTTTTTTTTCTCTTTTCAGCCAAGCGCCGCTGCCTGATGTACAATGTCGGACTAGCTCTTTACGTGCATATATGGAAGTTCTGCTTAGGAGTGGCTTGTATCCCATAATTCTGTTCCCAACCTAACCTGTCAGTCCAACTGGTTCAGTGGGTTTACAAATGTAAGGGAATTGTTCAGCTTGTCAGTAGCTAAGACAGTAGCTAAATGTTTGCATTTGTGGTGGTAAAACTGTAAAAATTACCATTATCTTCCACTTAATCCACACGGAGTCGCGGGCCAGCCGGTGCCCACCAGGCAACTCTAAGCGCAAGGGCAAGAACAACCCTATGTGGGGCGCCACATGCACACAGTCACACACTCGGGCCACTTTAGACATAAAGCATATCTTTGGACTGTGGGAGGACACCAGAGTACCCGGAGTAAACCCACGCAGCCACGAGGAGGGCATGCAGACTCCACACAGAAAGGACCGGGGCGGTGAGGCAGTGGTGCTAGCCACCGTGCTGCCCCGTAAAAATTACCAAGCCTATATAAAGTAGGCAGCTAGCTTATGTGGCTTGCTAGCCACCAGCCTGATGTGCTTCAGAGAGTCTGATGAAACAAACGTTCATGGAAAATGTACACCGTTCTTAAAAAGGTATTACCTAATAATACGACAAAATGGTGACACCGCTATAAGTTTAGTTTGGGACACTGTATATCTGCTTTAATGTCATCATCTCCTCATAGTTCCTACCTCAACTATTAAATATAGCATTAAGAGGAACATCCACTCTACGATACAGTGGAGTCAGTTATGGTGGAGCTGAGGGAGAAACGGGATTCTTAAGATTCACCGAACGTCACACAGCTAACAGCTAATTATAAAGATCATGATGATGTTTGCATTTTTTATTGGTAAAATTGTGATCTAGATATTATGAAGTCATAGCCAATATCCTAGCCACCTACTTGCAAGACTCTAAAGTCTTATTTATGCTTTGTCAGATGTTTCAGCAAGTCGTATGAACCGAACCTTCATTCAAAATGTACACAGTATTTAAAAAGATGGGACATATTGACCTATTTCTCTATAAATTGAGGCTTAGCTTGCTAATATTTGAATCTAAAATGATGCTTAGTAGACCAATCTTAGTAGAGCTTCGGAATATTTCCAAAATTCATCTGCACTCATCTATAATTGAAGTTCCTCATTCTAATAGTGAGATATCAGGCAAACAGAGTAGCATTGTATGCATATTTCGTCCTGGGCTAGTTCACGTAGCTAGTGCAGAGCCTGCGAATCGATCACTTCTTCCCATAAAGGCTAAAGAACCTAAGACTGTAAATACTTGCCTCTTGTTCAGCAAAGAAAATTGAAAAATATATATCAGGACTTGGGGGGGGGGGGCAAAAGACATTCGATTTAGTGTGCTGAACCTAGCCTTCGGAACTGCCGCAAATCAGTCAATAGCAATCCTATTAATGGCAGCGTGTGTGTGGTGGAGGCGTGCACTCATTTGTGAACGAGCTCCGGCGTAACGGCGTTCCTCCTATTCAAAAGAAGGATGTCCAGAACTGTTGCTTGTTGCTTTTTCCCATAACCGGACATCCCTCTTTTCTCTCCCTCCCTTTAATCCTTGACGGATTTCAACACGCCAAAATGAAGGAGGGAATGAGGAGTAGGATATGTTGTCGAATGTTGTGTAAGTGTAGTTTCCAGCAGGTATGGAGTACATGACATGAAAGGAAGGACTAACAAAAACACCAGTACACACAAACATAGGATGCATAGAAAACTAGGAGGATGGGGGATGAGGGACTTCCCATTCATGAGCTTAGACACTAAGATAGTATAATGACCCAGCTGTAGCAGGGAAAGCCTGAGTTCATTGTAAAATGTCATGATACTTGAGGAAGACTATGATGCCAACAATGTTCACTGGACATTTGGAGTAAAAACACTGTCACAGATTCTTATTTCCAGCATTTAGGAGACGTTCTTATCCAGAGCGACTTACAACTGAGCCAAGTCTTATAATCCAAGCAGTTGGGGGTTAAGGGTTTTGCTCAAGGACCCAACTGTCCTGTGGCAGCTTGGCAGAGGTGGGATTTGAACCCTGGACCTTCTGGTCTAGAATCCAGTACCTTAACTACAAGGCTACCACAGTCCCTTCTTTTCATGCTTAACAATGGTTAACAAATTGGGTTTATAGAATCCTGAGGCTATGAACTCATGACCACTACACTGCTCGCAAAAGGGGATTTTCCATTAGCGGATATTCATTTTGAATCAATATTCCCTACGTTTTGTGATCAGTATATTACCAAAACCTGTCAGTTTTATATCACAATGCTGACACATTTGTATTGGCTATTTAAAGTTAGGTATACGCCCATGTGGCCTATTTGCACATCAGCACAATCAAAACCTTACCTATTTTTAGCTTGACCACTGCTGAGATTGTTTTTGCATATGAGGAACAGGATAGAGTTTTTTTTTTTAATGCTTTTTTCTCAAAAGTGCAGAAAAGCAAAACACTGGATTATGCTACACGAAGGGGAGGAGATACTGTGCATCCTTAATTACTATATAATTACCCAGTGTTTCATAAATCCAGATATAATTTTGTTCCATGAAAGTCTATCAAATGTGGCTGCTTGTCTTCAGAGATCTGAGCAATCTTTTTCAAAGCGTTGGCACAGATAAATGAAGGAGTACTGGAAAGTGGGTTTGTCAGCTATATTGCAGGGGGTTATGGTAAGCTCCAGATACTACAGAAGCAGGAACTCGAGGGAAAAGAACATTTTGGAGCAAGAACATGGGCATGAATCCAACCAGAAAATACAGATTATTATTTAGAATAAACTGAAAACGGCTTCATCAGGATGCAAACTCAATTATGGTGATTAAGTAGAAAGTGATGTATTTATAGGGGTGAACAGAGGCATGTTAAACTGGACATGTGTGCCCCCCACATTGACTGTTCAGTAGGGAGTATGGTCACCCAAGACTGCCAAAACAGACTGACAGTGATGGGGCTTGTTGAATCCTCGTCATATTTATTTTGAAATGAGCAGTGCATACGTATAGCCATGGCTTCAAATATGGTTGTGGATTCAATCCATGGTTTGACCAGTAGCCTATTCCGATCATTCAAGTGGACAGTGGTGACTTGGCAATAAATCGTCTGGACAACTATTAAGAACGACTGGAGTTTATATTCTGATTCGAACAAGCTAGCATGGTTGGGAACTTGAGCAAGGCTCTTAACCTTCATCTGTCAGCTCAACTGGATAAGAGTAGATTCATAATTTGTGCAACTGTCACAATTATAATCATGAACACATTTCCATATTCCTTATGACAAACTCTACATGTTATGTAGTAAAAATATTTTCTTGTACATTAGGCTTTACCCGTAAACCTTTAGTTATACAATATCACCCTTCTTTAGAACAGTTACGTAAGAGGCTGAGGCTACGTCTTCAGCAGATTGACAGAAAGATGCAGTTCCCATGCTGATGTGGGCTCATGTGCGTGTATGTGTGTCTGCAATGTCTTCTTCCATCAACGTCAAGTTGGTTTCATGGTTTCGGTGGAATTTCTCCCCGAGGCGCAACACTTCCTTGACCCTACCGCAACTAGAAGTCGACCAACAAGACTCCAAAAGAGCATCCACACACCACCCCTGGACATCCAATGGATATTTTAGGTATATGCTCTTCCTCTGGGCCCCACCAAACATTCCTGAGCTGCCACTTCATTGCCTTCTCACCATAACAATGTCCTCTTAATTAGCAGTCTCTGTAAATGGCAGGCTCCATGCCCTCCCAGGCAATCGGGTCACATCAACAATTCAAATAGTCTGCTAATGTGTGCTCTGCTTAATCCTATTTGACTATGTTTGACTCAACAGATTTGTAATCAATTCCAGACAGTGATAATCAAATGAAACCTCTCTAGTTTCTCAGCTTGTCCCGCTTACTTGTGCTTCCCTTAGACCCTGGCGAGATTTCCGTGATGGAAACACTTGCACATTTGAGAAAGCTATATTCACAAGTTTCTGATCTCTAGATAGAGCTAAGCCATGGAGGCCCATGTCTGATCATATTAAGGGGCTGCCGAAAGATGGGCGTTATACTGGAACTAATACGCTGTCAGGAACTTCATACTTTCCTCAGTTTAATTTAATGCATTCATAATGTAACATAAGGTTCAACTATTCAGCAAAAAAAAAAAATCATCTGTAATGGTACAATATAGTCACTTTTTAGAGAATAATTTTTACATTTCAGCCAACCCTGCTTAAGGGTAATAAATGATCTTGTTGTTTAATTATCTTAATCATGCTATTACTTATTTATCTTAAACAGTAAACAAACAGTTAAACAGTGCCATTAAAATAAGGGCAAACGTTCCCATTTCCCAGTTTCCTGAGCTTGTGTACAATGGTATTACAGTATTTCCGTTTATTCCACAGTATTAGCCATGGTTTAATATTAATTGCTGTTAGTGGCCCATGCCGTCTTTAACACTGTTTTAAAACCGTGACAATCGAAATGAATTAACAAAGCTGCTCTGTATTATATGTATTATATAATGGTTATATAATAATTATGTAAATAAGATGGCTATTCGTACCTCTTTGGTGATGAAGGAGCTCAGTAGTGTTATGGCTGACCAGAAGAAGATGCCACAGCTCAGAATGACCTTCCTGTTAAATCGGTCGCCAAGGTAACCAAAAATGGGAGCCGCCACCATGAAACTGCAGATAAAAACTGTGAAAGACAGAAGGAAAAAAATATTACGATATGTTTCCCGTCCCCAGCACATATCAGAATTACACACGTTACACATGTAACATCATCCACTATGAACAGGGCTTATTACATGTACTGCATTAACCCATTGTGGCAGGATGACTGAGTGCCATTTGGTCCAGCTTTCCAGCTCACACCCCACCCAAAATGAATTGCTGTCCAAGTAGCAGCCATTCCCAGACGCGCTATCATCATCAAGGTCCATCGACTGCTCATTTAGCCACAAGAATCCCAAGTTCCATGAGATATGCTAATCAGATCTCATTTTTTCATTTCAGTTACATATTGCATTGTGCTCATGTTGGTTTGCGGATTTAGTCTTGAGTGTTTAAATCGAGAAAGCCTAATCAAAGTTATTAACAAATCACCAGCCTAATACCAACGAGCTACAAATTTCTCAAATCATATTGCTTAGTGAAGTTCAGGAATCAACAGTCCGGAATCAGTTTCTAAAGTCATATGATCATTAAATACTCTAATGTTACTTTATCAGCGTTATCTTAGCTGACTAGCTACCTATTGCAACACTGTAAGGTAAAGCATAGCTAGCTAGCCTAGTCTAATTATATCACAGTACAAACCGATTGGTTTAATCTTTTCAAATGATAAACATGAATTATGTTTACAAGCCATTCGATTAAAAACTGCCTCATTGCTTAATTCAAACAAGTAGCTAAGATTATCCAAGCAGTCGCTATGTTCATTAGATTTACATAAAATCAGATATATCTGATGAGAAAATGTTACATTGTGAAATTAAAGCACAAAGCCAAGATTGCAAACACCAGTAACCACATTCGCTAGGTAAGGGATTAGGGATTGTTATATATAATTTATATTATAATTAAATAGTGTGTAACTATAACCAGGATCAAAGGCTGTAAGCAGATTAGCTATGTTAGGTAAATTGTATCCATGTTCTCTAGATCTCATTATTATTAGATCTCAGAACTAAAACCAATAGTCAAGACATTTAGCATGCTAGCTACCATTAAACAAAACATTTAATTGATTAATTAAACCATGTAGCCAGATTCGGGAAAGTATTACGTTTGTAATTGGCTGGAATGAATGAACTAAGCCTGTCCTAGAGATATGAAATGACCTAGATGACATTTTGTCTTCTGTTTTGAATGGCAACGTAAGAAGGATTTACGGCGTGGAAACGAAACTTTTTTTTTTAAATGCCTTTAAAATACGTGTGACAGTTCAGCGGTAGCAGGCTTCATGCAAAGAATCCGAGAGAACAGATAAAGCTTCAGAGATTTAGCAGTGAGATTACAGTGTAAACAATCTCGCCATCACCGTTTCAACACTATCCACATAAAAACATAATTCATGCCGGGTGTGTGTGTTACACTGAAATCTCTTTGTAGTATAATAGGTATTACACATGATGATTCATCTCTATCTTGTAGGGTCCCAGGAAAAATTGTACTGTGAAATTTGATGCGCGAAGAACCATGTAGTGGCCAAATTAGCATCGAAAATCCATAGCAGAACTGTGAAATAATTCATGGTCAGTTCATAGTCAACCAAGTTTACAACTGTAGTATGAAATTTAACAGTCGAACCATGCATTGGCCATTCCATAGTAGAACTGTGAACTTTATGGACAAACTGTGAAAGTTCACATTAAAACTGTCAAACAATTTACAGTTTCACTATGAAATCTCACAGGCCGTTTTTTCCAGGGGTGGTATGAATACGTTTTAAACACGCGTATGAACACACGATTTTCATTCAATATAAGGCTTTGCATTTTCAAAATGTTCAACTCTTTCAACTGTTTCACTCTTCAACAGCTTCCATGGCAGCGTTGCACTTAATTGTTTACTTTGTGGGGTTTTTTGGCTTCGTGGCTTCTGAGTCTGCAAGAAAAACTGTGTTTTATTTCCTCCTGACAGAACTGATTTGTTAGCTCTGATATGATAAATCTCATAAAGCTTGTTGAGCTTGTTAGCCAACTCAACATTTACCTAGCACAAACACATTAGGTGATTAGATCTAGGTTTGTCTGGATCACGTTTGATGACAACTTGGACAGAAATTAAAGCGTGCATCATGTCAGCTGTGTGGATATTTTAAGCACAAGGATGATAAAAGTAAAACAGCCGAGTGCAACTTACGCAACGGCCGTGTTTCAAGAGCTCTGATATCGACGTCGCCAGTTATTTTGCAGATAGTTTGCAGTATCGATATCGGTATCGGGCATAAAACAATGATATCGTGCCAGCCCTACTCAAGGGCTCTAATGTTAGAGGTTAGCTAGATGCAGAATATCTCTTCACCAGTGATATTTACTCTGCTTATAAAGTGTATTCAGTTTTGTAATACCATCCTGCTCTCTGCCAGCTATCAATGACTGTGATAGCTCAGAAGTTTTGTTTTTTTTTTAAATAAGGCTAACATTACATTAGCCACAACACTAGCACAGTGAGTGTTGTCCTTGGTTTGCCAGACCCAGGATTAGGGTCTACAATATGTAACAAGCACCTTTTGCTGTGCCCTCGTGACTCATTTTGCTAAATAATAGTGTTCGCTTTCAAGAAGGCCATGTCATAAATGCTAGTTAGAAGTTGTTGGAATGACAATGTTGTAGGTGTTCGAAAACGCTGTTTTACATTTTAGGTGCAACACTGCTCTTTTTTGGGTCAGATTAGATAAATCATAAAACGGGGATTCGATTTGTGCGTGTATACATGTGTTACATGACCAAAGCTATGTGGAGACCCAAACATCACTGAATGTCTTAACCCAAAAACAATAGTGATACTTAGGATTGTACAGGCTAACCTAGGGCATGTGTGCAGACACTGCAATGGAATCAGGAGAAATACGATAGGCAGTTCTTGATCTGGTTCTGGGGGAAGTTTACAACTCAGTAGTGATCATTTTTACCTAAACGATCACATACTTTATGATGGCCGCGCTGTCCTTTACGCTACTAGACCTTAACGCTTCATAATAACACCAGGACTTGTTGGAATGGCCTCGTCCAATTGGATTCCTACTTCGAAAGTCACTGACATCTTCAGTACCACCCTTTGTTCTGATTGTATATAATGATTGCATGACTGCATGCTGGTTTTATGTCCCTTTAAGCAGTGGGTGTGTCTGAAGTTTAGCAAACCACTCATCAGGACCGGCGTTTTACGATGTGGTGTATTATACCCCTCCCCCATCCCAACCCAACACACACACACACATACACAGGAGATTATGTTATTATTAGGTGACAGTAATAGAGCGGAATCTATTTATAATAAACATGGCATCAGTAGCAATTCCAAAGCCAACACAGAAAAGTTTACCTGAAACCACGGGTTTCTGTGCATCACTGTGACTGATGTGTCATCAGGGCTTCCCACACGTTACCATGACATCCTCGTGCCATCCATATGAACAAATCATTCTAATGCTCTAAATATCAGCCAGCAAAACCTCTCGAAAGCACACATACAGCATTATCAATGGCTAACCTGTGACTGACCGGGAAATAATCAAGCACAGTTTGTGTATATGCGTCATCTAGAAGCCTCTGAATACGTTTTTAAATCATCATTGTTGGCGGAAGTGCTTACACACAGGATCTTTCATGGTGCTGTGTGTTTTGCCTCTGGTCTATTGTGTAAGGCTAAATTAAGCTGAACAGCCTTAAAGCATTTGGGCTATTCCCTTCAGATGACTGCGCATAAGCCCAAGAGAAAAGCGAGAATAGACTTCTATTGCCATGGATAATGTCAACAACAATACAGTTGTTCCAATGTTTTAGAACTAATTGAACTCTAAGACAATCTACTGGGTTTTCTATGACTTTTAGCCAAGGCACTCCTGAAGGCAGGCTGTCTAGGTCTGAAAACATGGGATTTATCAAGCCGTTCAGACTGGACTGAGCTTTCTATGTCGCAAATTCACATTTTATAAGCACGTCATTTAGCAGACACCCTTATCCAGAGCACCTTTTAATTAATAGCAATGAATATACTCTTACAATCTAAGCAATTGTGGGCTATGGGCCTTGCACAGAGACCCAACTATGGCAGATGTGCGATTTGAACCCTGGACCTTCTGGGCCATAGTCCAGTACCTTAATGGTAATAATGTATAATGGTATAATGAACATTTATAATTTCTCAGTACCCTCATTACAACCAGAAAGTACAGGACATTTGTATGTACGGGAGTATTATCAGTTGAAAAAAAAACAAACAAACATAAAAACAGCTTCTACAGGAAATAGGGGCAGGTATTTAGTTTGCCACGTTCCACAGTAATGAGCAAAAGCATTACTAAGAAGACCAAGAAAGTGTTTCAAATTATTTCACAAACTGTTTCATAAGTTTTCTATACACTGCTCACAAAAATGAAAAAACAATGTATTATGTAGAATTAGTGCAGTGCAGTGTAGTGTAACGTAGTGAATTAGCGATTTCTGACACACCCCTTAAGAACGAGTCAACATATAGTCAACAGTGTGATTAAGGAAGTAAAAAAAAAATAAACTCCATACAATATTATCCCAGCTTTATAAGAGCATTACATTCTGACAGCCCCTCTGCTGATATAATTGTATAATGCCAGGGCAGTTGCAGGGCCTAATCAAAGTGAATGCATGTTAAAATGGCAACAGATTCACCTGAGGATTGCTCTTTAAAGCAGCAGCCCAATTGTTTTCCTGAGCCATTTAGGCCATTATCATCTCCAGAAGGCTACACAACAGCAGACTGATCCCAGAACGCTCATGTGAAATGTAAAAAGAGAAGTGACAGCCGTGTGTGCTATCTGCCTAACCTCCCATTAACCCGAGCTCTGATCTGGGTTTCTCCGGTAAACTCTGATAATGACTTTGACTCCCTTTGTGCATTCACACAGAGAGCATCCGAGTGACAAAAAAGCAGCACATAGGAGACAGCGCAAATGAACGAGAGACGAGCTCCAGGATGCAAAATTGCACAATATAAACCAGGGAAAAGGCTCCTAAATTATCCACACCTCAGCCCCGTAGCCTGTTTAACAACAGCTCACATGAATATGAATGACAGTGTGAGAATGTGCTCTTTTTTTTTTTTTTTAGAAAAGAATGATCTGCACAGTGACCAGACTCACCTACATTCCCAGGTAATGGAGGTCTAACGGGGTGTTTCTCCATAGCTAAGCTTCTTAGTGTCAAAAAAACAGTTACGCCCATTTAACTAAACATTGAGATACATCTCCACCCCGAGAAGCACCTAGACTGGGAGGTAAACACACACTGAGATGGGAAACTGTATGAAGCACAACAACGCAAACTTCTGAGAAAAGCCTCTGAACCGTCACTGGAAGTAACGGTGCCAATAATGGTAAACACCGGCTGGCGTAGCTAGAATTTAGTTCTATAACTGACAGACCTCACCTCACCAGAGGCGGGATACTGCTTGATGGTACACCGCTTCCCAATGCTGAGCCTCTTTGGCCAGTTACAGAGCTGAAGTCACAGTTTTGGTGGCACAGTTGGTACACTGGTTCAACAGTATAGGTTTGATATCACCTGTGTTTGCACCCTTTGACCTTGGGCTGTGCTCTGTACTGTTCCTGTTTTCCATTTGAATCTACCAGATTACCTCCCACCACCCCCACCGTCACGGTGAGGGCTGAGCCCTCAGACCGGCGATGCCCACATCGTACAACATAAGAAATATAGTTCGATATTTTATAGTATTATTTATTTTTGGCTGTTTTTATGGATTTATTTTTATTCTGCCATTTCCTGACTAAATAGTTTCAATAAAACTAGTTCAATCAATTATTTATTTATCGATCCATTTTGGCACGTTATATTCCATTGTGTTATATTCCACATTATGTGTATAGTTTTTTTTTTCCCAATTTGTATATGTATAACATTTAAATATACAGTACTGTGCAAAAGTCTAAGGCCACCATGTGCTTGTTTTAGCAATGGTATGATCACATATGATTGTCTCTTTATTAGAATACAACCAGAAAGTACAGGAAATGTGTATGCAAAAAAAGAAATAATATATATATATTTTATTTTTTATTTATATATATATATATTTTTTAATTATATATATATATATATATTTTTTTTTTTTTTATTTATTTATTTATTTATTTTTTTTTATTATATATATATATATATACTATCTACTATATAACTGTATATGTATATATAATAATAATACATATAAACCCATAATGATGGATGGATGGATAGACAGACAGACAGACAGAGACAGATTGTTTAGGTTCGTTTACTTTTATTCTTTTTACCCAACCCTGATCCTGTTGTAACAATCCTCAATGTATCTTAGTTCTTCCTGTAACTGGGTAAAGCAAATTAGTTTGAGCACTCACACACCCTTTTCCCTTAACACACTTCCCACCAGAATGATCCATTGCTGCCCTTCAATGACATGACGCGCATACAAACAATATTTACCGTTCTTTCTCACAGGTATCCTGAGATTGTGGTCACGGCGGCTCCACTCAGCCTGTCCTAATAGAGCTGAACTTTAAATAAGATCCAGGTTGTTCTGACCTGCAGCACATTAGTACCCAAGCTTAATTCTTATCTGACTGTGTCAGTAATAGCCTGGCAATTTGGCCGGCTCGACCTGTCCATCCGGTGGATTTATTAAGGCAAATCTGACGTCAGTTCACCCTCCTTACAGGAATCAATTTTGATGAACATCTTTCTCATACTAGGTTGGATCTAATACTTTAAATTCTTCTCCCAGAGAGTTAAAAAGGGAGGATCTGTTTTCTCGTGTATGCCCCGTGTCAGCTTTAAGTTGCCAGGCAACATTCTTGATGGTATAATAGATCATTTCAGCTGACTCATTCTCATCGTTTGGAGATATTTTCCACAGTCAAGTCACAGTAGGTTTCTAATCGTCGCAACAAAACGTCCGAATAGACGGTCTGTCGTTTTTTTTTTTTTTTTTTTATACTTCTTTCTTATTTCTCTGAGTGAAAACAGATATTGTTCTGCCCGTGTTTTTTGTAACAGTAATACTCAATTTCACAAAGGGGTTTTCCCCCTTTTCGGGGCCTATTTGCACTCTAGTTTGCATTTGCATCCACTTAACTTGTTCTTAAGCATGACCGAAGTTCTAGTTAGTTTGTCAATTCCTGTTTATAATATTTTAGGGGGCAGCACGGTGGCTCGGTGGGTAGCACCGCTGCCTCAAAGCAAGAAAGTCCCAGGTTCAATCACAAGGCAGGTTCCTTTCTGTGTCTGTGCCCTCCTTGTGTCTGTGTGTTTACTCCGGGTACTCCGGTTTCCTCCCACAGTCCAAAGACATGCGTCTTAGGTTAATTGGTGTCTCTGAAGTGGCCCTTGTGTGTGACTGTGTGCGTGTGCCCTATGGATTGGGGCTCCATCTAAGGTTGTTCCTGCCCTCGTGCCCAGAGTTGCCAGGTGGGCAGCGGCTGGCCCGCGACCCCATGTGGATTAAGCAGAAGATAATGGATGGACAGAGAATATTTTAGTCAAAGTGTTCATTTTTCTTTAGTAACCTAACAGTTGAGGTACTAGGCTGTGCAACTGAAGGTCCAGGGTTCAAGTCCCATTAAGCTGCTACTGTTGAGTCCTTGAGCAAGACTCTTAACACACAATTGTTTGGATTGTAAATATAAGTTGTAAGTCATTCTGGATAAGAGCAGCTGGTAAATGTAACTGGATAAATCATGCTCTATTTTCCGCTTCCATTGTAAATACCACATTGTCTCTCTGTGTTATTTATGTACGATAACACAAAGGCACCTGTATTGTTCTGTGGTTAGTTCGTAGTCTTTTCCTAAAACTCGCCTGCAGTCTGGCGTCCTTCATGATTTCATACTAAGCCCTTCAGGTGTAATACATGGCAGCAGAACAAGCCCAAATTTACGATCAGTCAGAAAGTCAGTGCCAGTATTGGTCAGGATCATTAAGATCTTGCTTTCCAACGTTCGTCTGGACATAACACACCTATTGCTATGTAACTGATGGTTATAGAAATCACACCGCAAAGGCGTTTTCTATATTCAGCGTTGCTCAAGTGTAATCCCAATTGTGTATACTAATGCCACTAGGCCATTAATGTGCTTGCTCTATTCATGCAAACAAGGCGCTTTGCAAGAAGTTGGTTTTGCTTGAGAACCCGCATGTTCTTCCTATTTACAACAAGTAATAAAAAGAAAAGATTCATATAACATGTACATTATAATTATTTAACTCCTGATGCTTAAACCTTTTTATTATGAATACTACTGCTAGTTATAGTAATATTAATAACTTTGACAAACTGACCTATGCACCCTGTGTTTAATGTGAAAGGCTCCAGACCCTCCATCATGAGCATGACCATTCAAATGATTTTTTTTAAACCGTTATTTTATTATATTATATATATTATTTTATTATACTAGTATGATTTTTCCCTCTGTGTGTTTGCGTGAATGGGTGGGGTATTTCCTCTGGATACTACCCACATTTTAGCTCAACTGGCGTCTCTGAGGTATCCCAATGTGAATTAGGGGTTTTTTGTGTCCCTGTGAACTGCAATTAACCATGCACTTGGCACCCTAGCGTTGGTTCCCGACCCGGGCCATATGATGCCACTTCGGCCCTGACTCCCCATGACCCTGAACTGGGTTATGTGGCTATGAAAATGTATAAATGAACTGATTAATAATAGATAAAATTACACTTAAAACGACTTTCTTCTGTTTTTTAAGTCTTATACATTGCAAAAATGCCCAACAATTATTGTGTTAAGACAATCATTACAAGGCCTGACACGGTCACAGCTTAATAATAGCGAAAGCATAACCGCAACAAACCAAATTACTGAGCAAATGCCGATTTGAACGCTGCAGGGCTACTCTTCAACATCATCTCCTAAACATCTAATACACCTTGTAACGAATGAATGATGTCCATATTGGTTCCACCGTGTATCATTTAATACACCCCATTTCACACACCTCCTTAAAGTTTGAGGAACGTGCACTACCAGGACAACGCGTTCATTGTATGGTCATATTTCAGCTTTCCTGTAATGTCTTCTCGCTATGCAGAGATGAAAGCTTCTGTACAGTTCATTATCCACGATGTCTACGCTGCATTCCGACCCGTCAGTCCTCGGCACGAGTCGTTCTAAGCACACAGTAAATGCTGGCACATGCATACCTTCATACCTTCCAGCACCTAGCATGACATAACATGGAGGAGCTTGAGTTTTTTTCCCACGCGCTAAAACCTTTTGTGGTGCGTTGAGTCATCATTTTGGAATTTGATGAATTGAGCACTGACTTTATGTGGGTGTAGCCGTTCCATATTTAGTATTGATACTGTTAAGATGTGTTTGATCGAAGGTTACATGGTTCAAACGTGGCAGTTTTCTTAACTCCAAAACCTCTGTATGCTTTGGTATAAAATGTTGTATTGTTGTGTGTATTGTAGCTGAGCTTGTGTGGATAGGCTGCTGATACACTTACCACTTAACCCAATAATAATAATAGTTCTATAAACTTTATTTATATGATCTTTCTTTTTTTTACTTACTAACTTTTCTCTTTCTTATGTTTAGTTTTCAATCTTTCCATCCTTTTCCAACATTGTTTTTTTTTATGACTTTCTTTCCAGCTTTTCATGCATTTTCTTTGTTTCTTTTTTCCCCATTTGCTTTTTGCCATTTTCTCTTGCCTTTTTCATCGTTTATTTAGTTCTTTTTTTTTTCAAATACGTCTTGGACTTTTTGGCTCTCTTGTAAATTTCTCTAATTATCTCACTGCCTCTTTTTTCCCTTTTAACATTTCATCCGGTCTTTATTTTTTCATACTCTTTCTTTCTTTCTTTCTTTGAACATGATCTCTTGTCTTATGTCCTTTCTTTAATTCTTCTTTCTGTCCCTTTTCTTGCTTTTTTTCATGTCTCCTCTAACCAAAAACAGAAATCCAACCAAAACGTACTTTTATAAATCACACCCTGTGGCAGACGAGTGTTTTAAGACTCACTCCAGTGCATGGTACAGTGCTATTGCTTTGGGATTTATGTGCTGTTCCATTAAATCTGTATATATTTGTTTACTTGTTTCCTTAATTATGTTCATCTGTACTGCTTGCCTGACTCTTGCATCAGTCCTCTTTCAGTTAACAATTGCTTAGGAATTGTATCTGTTTTCAGTTCTTATAATTCTCTCAGTTAAAAATTCCTTGAGCAGTTTCAGTCCGTTAGCATCATTAAGTGATATTATTTCAAATCTTATCTGGTGACAGTTCATAACTCATGCATCTGTGTATGTATAGGTGGGAGGCATGATGACTAAGCACTCACACTCGCCAATGCCAAATTATAGTCCTTCCATTAGAAACGTTACTATGACAACACAGGGCCTAGTACCTGTGTGTGTGTGTGTGCGTGAATGCAGGCGTGTGCATCGTATGTGTGTGTGTCTTATTGTTGCCCACTCAGCTGCAGTCCTGCTGCAAGGAGAAGTGCATTGAAACCCACAGCCTTCACCTGAGCTGAAGCATGGCCTATTTATCTAGCGCTTATTGAATTAGGAACTGAGCGTCCACGTGGGAGTTAAGGTAGGAGGAACATCGTGACTAGTTATGCAAAGATTGCCAAGACGCTCAGCAGAAAACCCAAGAAACAATATGACGAAAGGAAAAAATACAACATCTGATCGAACCTACACTCACCAGATACTTTATTAGGTATGCCTGTTCAACTGCTCATTAAAACAAATATCTAATTAGCCAATCACATGGAAGCCACTCTTCATTTAGGCATGTAGACGTGGTCCAGATGGCCTCCTGAAATTCATTCTGAGCATCAGAATGGGGAAGAAAGCCCATTTAAGTGACTTCGAACGGGGCATGGTTGTTGCTGTTAGACGGACTGGGGTAATTCAGACTACTGGGACGTTCCCACACGACCATCTGTAGGGTTTGCCAGGAATGGTTTATATTTTCTTTGACATAAACAACATGATCTATCTAGGATCCAACAAGGATCCATCCTGCCTTACATCAACGGTTCAGGTTGGCGGTGTAATGGTGTGGGGATTATTTTCTTGGCACATTTTGAGCCCCTTAATACCAACTGTGCATCTAAGTATTGCTGCTCATCACGTACAGCCCCTCACGACCAAAACGTACCACTTCCAGCAGCATAACGCGCCATGTCACAAATCTCAAATCATCTCAAACTGGTTTCTTGGACATGACATTCAACATGAATTCACCGTATTCCAACGGCCTCCAGGAAAATTCAAATCAGACTGAAAATCAGATTTTTGTTTAAAGACTGGGAACTCCCCAAACCCAAGCACCGGAGTCATTAGTAAACACATCGCGTACTGTTCTGCCTCTTACAAAGCGATTAAAATCTGCCTTTTCATTTGGCATGAATAAAACATTGGCGCGCACACAGGAGACATCAGTGACTGAGACAGAGGTTTGCTGTCTCACTGCCTACATGAATTACTCAACGACAACATTGCATAATGCGAAGGTGAACATCAGATCAGTACCTCACTTGTTTTTTCCAAAAATCCTCTTATCTCGCTTTCACAAGGAGATAAGCCTGCACGATGGCAGTGCCATGGAACACAATACAGAGTCAATTAAATTGCCAGTATTTGCATTCAGTCGTACATAACGGAGTCAGAACGCACTTTTGAGGGGAGTAATACAGGACAGAGGGCAAGAGATGAGTACTACTATATTCCAGGCATTGCCTCAGCATGTCTGAAGGTTAGCATACATGACTGTTACCATTCAGTCTTGATATGCAATTGTCTACAGAGATGATTGTTGCAAAAAAAAAAAAAGCACTGATAATCTCTGCAGCATGTACTGGTTTCTGTCTCTGTTTCTTTCTCTTACTCGCTGCCCTTGCCTCTTCTTCTCAAGGACATGTGTTCTGGGCTAGCAAAAGTGTGCGCAGCTTACTAATTATTCATAACTGCTTTTATTATATCAGATTTGCCTGAGGTTAGACTGTTTATTAGCAAAAGCGACATTCCCCCGTCTTCTCTGCTTTGCAATTCCAATTATTCCGGCCAGTTTTAGGATGTCCATACTGTGACATGACTCCCCTGGTAACAACAACAATTTGGATGTTGTAGCTGTGGCTAATTTACATTGACTTATAACAATCAGTGCAAAAGATTCGTTTGCACGGATGACGGGAAGTAAATTACATGTATTTTAGTTTCATTTGAAATGGGTCCAGTGGTGGTGTACTTTACACCATTTTAATGGTGTATTGTTAAGGTCACACACGGCAACCCAGTTCCTGAAGCTTCTAATGAGTAGGTGCTGATGTTTGGGAGCCAGCAGCCAACTTTAAAACCTTAATATATTTACACCAATACTGGAGTTACAATAATAAATTTTGTATTTGAATAGAGCAGCTACCATTAGAGATAGAGATCAACTGACTCGTTGGAAAAGTGGCATCTTCCATATTTAACGTGACTTAGCCATGTAGAATAATCCGTTTCATGGATGTAGGTTTGATTTTTTTTTATTGTAAGTAAAAGTAAATAAGTAAATAAGTAAACCATGTAATTAGAAGGACTATCCACACAGAGTTAACCGTGTTGGCTTTACAAACTGTTAATACCAAAGCTGCAATCCGAAGGAATTAATTTAGATTGATGAAAATGTACCTAGCCTTTGTTTCCTAGACCATTTGCCCTACTGTTTTACAAGAAGCAGAAGTGTCAGTTAAACTCCGTCACAAATTTAATCTACCTTATCCTTAATCTACAGCTAAGTGAGGTTTCTCTTGAAACCTTTCGAGTTGGCCCAGTGGTGAGAACTTCTATGGTTTCTAGTGGCCTTTCATTCAGGAACGTAGTCATTTTATTTCATTCTATTCCCAATCAGCTAAAGGCATTGATTAGTTTCATCACAAGACTTTCAAGCATCTCGGCTATGCAACACAAGTCATTAAGTTGGAATGACAGACACTTAACAAATTGCTCAAATTACTGCAAAAATGCTGAGGAATCCCCGTCTAACCAGGAAAGAAATTTGATATAGCATACCAAAACATTTAAACAATGTGCAGAATTGGAAAATAAACTCGTGGCATGAAGTTCTCAAGAAAGAATGTCTTTATTCGTCAGATTTGCATTTCTTTCTCACTACGTATTCACAGAAACTGTAATAAGGACGCACTTCAAGTTGTGAGGTTGAACACATCAAATGCTGTTCATTATATTCTCCAATAAATAGTCCTGTCTAAACTGTTTCTACAGCCTAATCCGCTCTATTATCTACACGCTCAAACAGAAGGCTAAGTACAAAAGTTGCAGGTGCGCAGGACACCATGATAAAAAAGACCTCTTTTCAAGCCACACTGGCTAACATCATAAGCACACTTTATTGGAGCCGGAACAAAATATGAGATTTTTTATGGTAGGATTTGTAAGAAGTAGGTTTAAATGGAGCCAAAAACAAAAAAAAAAAAAGAGCTTCAGAGGAAATGGGTTGTATTTTTCCAAACAAAGACTTGAACGCAAAAAGTTTAGCTTTTCACTGGAAAGATAATGGCATATTGAAATGGCTCCATCATCTAATACTTCTTTAGAAGTTGCACATTGAGCTTTTGTTATTTCTAAAGCCATTTAAAATACCTGTTGAATGAGCTGTCATGATGAGTCATTGAGAACATGTGCCAAGTATCTAGACTTCTGAATGGGTCCAATACAAGTTAGAGTATAGCTACAACATTTTATTGGTCATAATTAGCATAAAAGTGCCGGTTAGCTGTTGCTGTGCCTCATTTATCAATCAATTTCTGAACCGTCCGTCACTGAAAAGCCGACCCTAGGTCCAGGACTGACCAGATATTGCTTGGGTCTTGGGCCTTCCTAATTGACGCTGATGTGATGTTTGCGCTGTGGTTGTTTTCCAGTGGTATGTCAGTCACAAACAGTGCTGCTACTTAGCTACCAGTGAATCGCATCCTGTGGTTAAACACCTTCTATGACCTTATATGGTCTGGAGGAGACTATCACAGTATGTGCATTGATAAAAAATTAGCAATCAGTTCACCTATAATATGACTAGTATTGTAGTACTAGTGACTAGTAGCTGTTCTGAAGTATGTACTACACAGACTGTAGACAGGAATACCAAAAACACTGTCTATTCAGTGGAGTGGTTTGCACATATGTCTGCTAAGTTTGCATATAAAATAGCCAGTGACTGCATATATGTAGGTATGCTAGCAACTAAAATGGACCAGTGGTGTTTAAAAGACATCCACTAAATCAGTAGTTGTATCCTCTTTAGTTTCTCAACATTTGTTGTCCTGTGAGAAGAATGACTTTTGAGAACTAAAAGCGTGACTCATGGTGTCCATATTAGAGGTTTTACAGTGCATTTTTGCTAGCTCACCTCAGAATTTATGAATAATTGCTTCTCCCAGAGGAGGTAGATTGCCAGCTTATGCTTGTGGTCTGTCTTTTTGAACAAAAGGCTTTTTCCATGCTTCCTAATCTAAAACAGAATTCCGCTAAGAATTACTCGAGTCATGTATCAGAAGAGATTAGCTAGTGTCCCTGCTATGCTGCTAAGCTAGGGAGTGTGCGATTCAGCCACTGAGCAAATCAATACCATCCCTAATGTTAGCAGTGCTATAAGAAATACAGATGTATATGTACATGTATATGTGTTTGTGTTGCAGCATGGCCTGCACAACATGGCTGAGATGTTTTCTAGCAATAGCGGAATCCCTAAAGGTCATATTTAGCTTCTGCGCTTCAGCAGATGCAGATTATTTAGAGAACTTGAAGATAAAACTCCAGTCCTATGGATATTTTAAGACTCATTTATTCTATAGGCTCTCGAATAAAATCGTGGCAAATCCATCACAATACACAGTAGTGGGTTTATAAAAAAGGTGTGTGATTTTCCTTAGTCTGAAAACTGCGTGTGTTTCTCACCAGTATCAGGATATTAATAATGGCAGGAAGGTGCTATGTTCTCTTAACAGTTAAAAAGCAAAAGCCTATAGTGAGCAACAAGCTCATATGAGCACAGTGACTCACTATATGTTATTTCATTCCAGAATGTAAGCTTTTCCAGTCAGCCATGTCTCCTTTATCTGACTACTTTTGTAGACAGACTAGTGTCACAGAGATTGGGTAGCGTCACTCTGATTGATTGAGAAAACTGGACTACCATTAATCCTAGCATGACAGCAGCGGCAGTTATGCTCTATTAGGTCCAAGTCAACTAATAGCTATGGCACCGTTGGGGTTCAGACTTTCTAGATTATCCCCAGGAAACATTTTCTGAGGCATTTGGAGGGATGAAAAACATTTATTTGGCGTAATGTTTGAACGACGTTTGGGCAAAAGTTATTACGGAACAAATACAAGAACCTATCAGGTCCATGCTATGCTTCTTAGAGAATTCTTGACGGGGTAGAATTTACCATGTGCATTATTTCTGTGCATTTATTGAATGCATCACCTCCACCGATTTAGTAACGCACAAAGGAATAGTCTTGCACATACACCGCTGTAGCAATCCAGATAATAGTCCTACAAAGTGTTCATGTTGGACCTTTAAGGGCTCTTAATAGAGACACTTAAACAAAGCGTGCTTAGGAATGCCAGGCGACAGACAGCAAGAGGCTGTTGTCATATTTCTCTGACAAACATGTCTAAGCAGCTGAACTTGGTGAGATTCAATCCTCTGATGTGGATTTTCTCACCTTACTGTCTTGCTTGCCCCATATTCAAACGTACACGCACACACACACACACACACACACACACACACACACACACACACACACACACACACACACAAACACAGTATATGTGTATGCGGTAAACATCCTTCACATTCCATCCAGTCTCAAAAGCAGTTCATAAGGCCGATCACTTCCAGATTTCCGAACTCTCAATTTACCAGTGTGTGTTTTTCTAGGCTTCCCACAGCCATGTCTATCGTTTGATGAATGTGCACTGCAGAGCAGGACTTCCCCAAACCCTACCGAGGCATATTTGGGACCGACTGGAATGCTAGCGGTTGAAAGCCGCAGAAACACCCAAGCAATACTCTGCCAATTCTTCGGGGGTGAGCCCTGTGCGATTGTAAAACGAAAACGTGGAGCGGCACGTGCAATAGGGACGAGCGGCTGATTCAAAGCAAAGCTGAGAGGTGTCTGATGGACTCGATGGAGTTTGAAACACATACTTCCTAAGAATAAAGCTTGACGTTATGCATTAGCTGTCTGAGAGAGAAATCTCACATAAGTAAATTCGCTCCCTGCGTTTGATCATTTCTTTCGCATCTGGATAAACTTTAAATTACGTAAATTCATGTACAGTATCTGCTTTGCTGCAGTCATGTCTGAAGGGATTTTACAGTACAGCACAAGCAAGTACAGGCTCCCAAACATCAGCACCTACTCATTAGAAGCTTCAGGAACTGGGTTGCCGTGTGTGACCTTAACAATACACCATTAAAATGGTGTAAAGTACACCACCACTGGACCCATTTCAAATTAAACTAAAATACATGTAATTTACTTCCCGTAAATAGTGGCGACTGGAAGATTAGCGAAGTGAACAGTCGTCCGTTTTGGTGCGTTTAGCATGGCTACGCCTAGCTATATCACGGTGCGAATTAGGAAACTCCGGATGGCAAAACTACTAGCTTTACTTCACTTTCACAGGTGAACTAGGACTATGAAAGAGAAAAGGTTGTGGGTTTATGTCTCATTTTATAATCGTATCAGAACATGCAATATAAAATGTCGTCTTTACACACAGCTACTGTTAGCATTTCCTCCATGTTAGCTCTACAGTATTCCTTTACTCCTATACTAAAAGCAGCCAACGCTATTTGTTTTATAGATACAAATTCTGTGTTATGGTAAACCAACTTGATCTCACTCCCGCCAGTTATTCGCCCAGGAATTCAGAGAATCTCCCTGAAATTTCATGATTTAAACTTCAGTGGGACAGTAGCTTTAGGCTTATGTCTAGATTAAGGTGGTGTAACCGTCTGTTTACTCCGAAGTCAGCTGGCTCGCCATAAGCCAACTTTTAGGAAAGGTAGAATTCCCTCCCAGTGTAACAAGGCGGAATTAACTGCAAGTCTGCACGACTTAGCACGTCTTCCCTGAGTGACCTATGTAATCTTACGCCGCAAGCCTATGCACAAAACACTCAAATCAACAAGGAGCGCGCTGTAATCTATCCAGCTGCAGAAAGTAAATCTAGTCATTAACATCTCACAGTGGTCATCAAACTGCAGAAGGAAAATGAAAAGAATATATATTATATGGTATGGGAGCTATATTTGCATTCTGCAATCGCGGACAGCAGGCATCATTTTTTTTTTGGTTTAAGCGGTGTTCTGGTATTATTTTCCTTTTCAGGATAACTTGATCGGCTATATACCTAATGACAGACCGATGCTAAATCACAGAGCGCAGTGGTGTGTCTGTGGGTCTGGAGTTTCCTTTCCCAAACATTTTGAACATATAGCGATTGAAACCCCAGAGCGATTGCAAATAAAAGAAGCTTTGTGAATATCCAACCATTTTCTTATTTGTACACCCACATAGTTCACTCATTCCCGGCTCCCACTATGGCCTTGTGTGTTGTACACGGGTGTGCCTTTGCTCTGGGGGTGTAGATCAGACTCAAAGCTTGAATTGATCTGTTGAAATTCCCTTCAATTAATGGTCACTGAAGGATTATATGCGTGTTGCGGCTGTGTTGGCCGTGCCTCAGCCAAGACAATTAAATTCCCTAGTTAAAATCTCACGTTCACTTTCCTCCCCTGCTTATAAAGTGCGGATTGAAATAAACCTTTTACAAAAGCTTAACAAAAAAAAAAGCTTTTACAAATCTTAGCCTTTTCACTCTGTGTTTTTCTTGATTTGATTAGTCTTGAATACTGCATACACATGTCCTGTACGGTTCTGGCTGCATTCTAATAACGAGACTGTGTAATAATTGAATGTGGTCATTATACCATTGCTAAATAATAATAATAATAATAATAATAATCGGATCTAATGGTGGATTTTGTTTTCAAATCTATATACAGTAATGTATATAGGGGATATCAGATGTATATTATATAGAGTGTATATCTAGTATATATCAGTTTCCAGGTGGAATGTTAATGCATTACAGACCATCGTTTGTGGCCTTGGGAGAGACGCAAAGAGGCATGATCTCCTTGGAGACCTGGCCTATAAACAGAGATATAGATAGCATGCAAGACTAACACTGCTGATGGACAAATTCAGACAAAGTAACAATTTCAATCAATGAGACCCTGTTCATATCGGATGTAAGTTTCTTCATATGTATTTATACACTCAAATGAGCCAAGTTTACACCGCTTTCGCACAATCGCACAAGACTACATACGTCTTGTATCCTCCTCCAACCTATCCCAGAATTCACTGGCTGCAGACGAAAATGCGCCCTGACTGGGATGCCATTGCATCGCAGAAACCCTTAAGCGTACCACCTGACCGTCATGTTGTATGCTCAACCCAAGGTTCAAACCTGCAGCTGGCAGTTTCCATCTAGCCACAACAACTGCTAGACTAAACGAAAGTCAAACCAGTAGCGGAGGTTCTATAAAAACCTGTTAGCAAGTGCACCTATTTATTTCCTCAGGGCTTTCTCAGTGCCAATGTGTCCCTGGGGAAGTATGGTTCATTGATGTAGCCATTTTCTGATCATGGGGACCTACCTCCCAAACACATAATGGGCAAGTTCCGTTCTTTGAAAGCTTGATGTATTGCCCCAAAACAGGCAAATGCTGGATAATAGAACTGTAAAAGCAAACATTCATAAAGATTGCAGTGTTGCCTGAAGAAAATGGTCCTGTCAGGACATGGGGAAATGAACGCCGCCATCGGCGATGAACTGCTTGAGATACTATTTAATGCGGCGGTGTGTGGTTTTGGTCGTTTTCGTTACACAGACAGTGAGGCACAGTTGGCTAGAGAAATAAATAATAGGTAGACGATGCCACAACAAAGACTGTTGGTCCTGTCACAGGGTGACTGCAACAGACATTTCAAAAGCCTTGGCTTCCTATATAGACAACATTCATCTAAGCCTTAACCATAAAAAGATATGGTTTTGGTGGTTGAAAACAGGTTTGGTTTAGACAGAAGGACAAAAGTCAGATACGGTCTGAATAAACCGACTCGGGTGGCTGTTTGTAATGAGGGAGGTGGTGACAATGTTTGTTTATTACATTGCTAAATCTGGGAATCGATACCCCTGTGTGCATCATTAGCTCTCCCTGTCTCACTAAGGAGGAGAAATGTGCGGGTGTCTGTCCTTATTCTTCTCCCTCACTAAATCTCTCAATCAATTTTAGATCTCTCAATTACTACTGGACCTCCCCTCCTTGTTCCTTCTTCTCTCTGTAGCTTTTTTTTCACACATGCACTATCAAATTGACAGTGGAACAGAAACAGCTGCCAAGCAGAGACGATACCGTGTCATGTCAGGCACCCAATTACACGAACACAAAGAGACACAGAGAGAGAGAGAGAGAGAGAGAGAGAGAGAGAGAGAGAAACACAGAAGCAGCTGGAGTCTGGGTGTGAAAGGACAGCACAGCTGATAACACACAGTTCCACCAAATCACAGCCAAAGAAATCTAGAACTGGAACAGCCTCCATTAAAATGTAAGCTGAGATTGAGGCATGTGTGACTGACCAAACACATAGTGGATATACAGTAGCAGCACTGAGCTGGTTGCCAGTGTGTGTGTAAACCAGTACGCTTGCGGGAGTCCCTTCCAGGATGTGTTTACATATAATTTCCCTCTGTTCCCTTATGGAAATTAGCATACTTGAGCAGGGTTTTGAAGTATTTCTTCCCTGCCTCTGGACTGAATAAGGACACTGTACAGACACAGCAGGGCACTTTAGAGAGCATCTTAGAGCGGGAAGGTTGGACTCCCTGTCACTGCAATGCACCTGTCCCAACAAATTTACTACGGCAGTGACTATGTTTTGAACCTCATGGTAGTTAGGCGTTTCGTTTTAGCTGATTTTTCCTGATCAGGGCTGCTGGGGTATTATGGACCCAGTGTAGCATAGGTGTGCCCTGTGAAGGGACCCCAGTCCACTGCAGAGCTAGAAGGCATCATCAGCACTCGTTCGCAGGTGACCCCAGTGGTACTTGAATTGAATTGTGCCTGTAGTTACAGTGTGCATGTACAGTATATGTTCTATGTATATGTAATTCTTGGGTATCTCTATAACACTGTTATAGGGTGCTATACAGATCTGGGAAATCATTAATTAATTCACGCAAACTCAAAACAGACAGAAGCCAGGAATCATGGCGAGTCTCTCTGGAACTGTGAGGCAGCAAACCACGCCATCCTCTGTCAGTTCTATATCAGACTGATATATTTGGATTGGGCCACTTTCATTGGGGGAAGTTTACCCCTCCACCTGTGTCTCAATCACTCACACACATCCATCCCAGCCTCATCTTACAGCACACACCCCAGTCACTGTAACTAAATCAGACATGCACCCCAGACGCCTTGGCTAGACAGGAAAAATTGCAGCCGGTGCCGCAGACCAACGCTCAAACTGAGCACACACATTACACACTGACAAAACACCTGCCCCTTTAATTTCTGGCACTAACCACCTGACCTTGTAGATCAATGCACACTAGGCAGGGAACTTTATGTTGTAGGAGACTTTGAACAATTGACCCAAGAAATGGAAGTTTCTGTTAAAAAGCCAAACCTCCCACTGTGGAAGCTAAATAACATCAGGTCTGCACGAACAATAGGAATGATCAACAAAGACAGGTAACAACATTTCCATTTTATAATTGCACAAGTAGCTTAAGCTTCTACAGCACGACCCACAATTAATTTGCGCAGTTAGGTTAGGTCTTGCCTTCAGTTAGGTGCAGAAGGTTAAGGGCTTGTTCAGTAGCCCAACCGTGGCTGTGATTCTTAATCCATACTCCCAGAGCCACCATTTTACAGATGACTTATTACCTTTATCATTCATTCTCATGCAGTATATGGTTCAGGGTCAAGGAGTACCCCTAGACCAACCTATAAACACAACAAACAGGGCGGGACCACACCCTGGACAGGGTATCAGTTTATCACAGGACATCACTCAGTGTCAATTAACAGTTCCACGTACTGGCATGTTCCTGGGAGGTGAGAGGAACCCGGATGACATTTTTTTTCTCAGCTAAGCTCACACTTTAGATGAAACCATGGTTTCAGCGAAATAACGTGTCCAATTACTTTAAGCTCAAAACCTAAGGTAACTGTATTTATAAATGAACCTATGACTCGAGAAAACATATCGGAGAACATGTAGCACTAATGAACTGTGACTACGATTATGCTAAACGCTTCATGTACAGTTATGTAATACTACCAGTATATCAAGTTCAAAACATTTTATCACCATTTGCTCACATTAAATCATTGTATAGACTAGCGTGCTTGTTAGCATGCGTATTTTCCATACCCAGGTAGGTAGTAAAGTTTTTGGCTACTTTGCATCTTTAGTTGTGACTTTAAATTCAGTTTCGAATTTTAAGAGTTGGTCAGAACAGTTTAGCAACAATTCTCAGCAGCATTATTAAACCTTACATCAAGGAGCTTGTGAGTAGTTTAAATACAGTATTTTCCAAATAGCACAGATATTACATACATTATGTATGTCAGTCAGAAGCACAAATGACACAAGGATACTCCGTTCTAGTATTGCAGCAGCTCCGTTTCTCTACTGGCATATACTGAATGTAGCTTAGCTCAGCTTAACTGACTGGCTAAACATGCCTTATTTCTGTCATTTGTCAAAGTTCTCACTTTGTTAAGACACGACCCCTCCTCAAATAACCCTGTCATTCATCACATAAAGGGAAAGTCTGCCATTGCTCCAGGACAGTAACCTCATCTGCAGTTCCCCCTCTCTAGTTTTCTCCATTCTATCCCTCCATTCATCCTCTTTTTCTTTTCACTTCTCAATCAGCATAAACGCCGGAAGGTATCCTTACTAGCGGCTTGTTAGATCTATTTTGTAAAACAGCCCTCATTTCTTTCACATACCAAGCCACCATTGTCACTTTCCTTATACAATACCATAGACCATTTGTGGACTATTAAAGACAAACCCATTTTATTAGATTGTCTTAACAACAAATAAGTATTTTAGCATTTCAGAGTACTGCCATGCTCATCTCTGTGGAAACTTAGGAGATGAATGACAGCTGTTGTCGCCACAGGCTACAGCACATACCATAAGGCTTAAAAAAGTTCATTTGCACTGGATGGAGTTACATCAGGAATGTTTGTCAGCCTGTCACTTGGCTGACGTAAAATAGACCGAAATGGAAGAAGAAAGTTCCCATATTCGGGGTCACTAGCAGGTCCAGAGCTTATCTTGGAATTCTTTGGGCACGTTTCATATAATCGCACCACTTCATGCTGAAAGCCCAGCCCAGGGTTCGAACACAGGTTGTTCAGGAACTGTTTTTGCAAATTAGACTCTTACCACTAAACCACAGGAGCTCCATTATAACAGTCCAGCACATCAGTTACATACAGGGGGCGTTTCCTTTTGTTAAGGCCGGACATATGTTTGTCATTGTTTGCTGAATGATCTCATAGCTGCCAGACACCTGATACCACGGTCTAGCCCCAAACCTGCATTCTGTAACAACACAAGGACTATATGGCAAAATTGAACAATATAAGGTCTAGAACAGTATTAGAATGGAAGTGATCATATAAGACGTTTTGAGTAGCTCCCACAGTGCAACTGCATACGCTTCACTGTTCATTATAAAAGGCTGAAAACGGAGATAGTAACTGTGTTCACAATACACCATTCACGATGCTTAGTGTTTGTCTCTTCTCTTGTGGTTATTCAGGAAGCAACGGTTGTCACTCATAGGCATGCACAGTCCAGATTCAATTTCTGTAAGGAATTACAGCAAGGAAAATGTCCAGTCTACTACATACATAAGCCATATAAATATCTTGCTGGAGTTCACTGGTGAGTCATCCTAGCTAATTGTTCTAAAACTACCAGAATCACAGCTTTGTGTCATGCACTTACACAGGAAATGAATGGTCACCCGTCACCATGTCACTTGCTAGGGTGAGCACACGACAAGAGTGCAGTGTCTACTACTTGAGACTTATTCATAGTTAAGGGAAGGTTTATAACCCAAGCTCAATCTTACTACCCAAGCAACTTCTGTTTCTACAATATAGACTCTGAGAACTGGGAATAGTTCAAGAGTGTTCTTCCAGCCCAAAAGGCACAACAGCAATGCAAGGATGTTGGGCATGTGCAACATTAGGATTAAAAGGTCTGGACCCTCTGAACTTACATCCCAGCACCACCAAGCTCCTGCTGTGGCTGTGGGCTCAGCAAGGTTGCAACGCATAAGGGCCTCTGCTAAATGCAGTAAATGTAAATACAAATGTTTGCATAACATTGCATGCAAATGCATTGCATTGCGTGTCTACACTTTTCTTTGAGTATACCTGAGGACAAATTTACTGTATAGCACTGGAAGGACTCATAGGACTCCAACTACCACATGGCCTGGTGTAACTGCACCATTCTTGCTGCAAGCCCAGACCAATGGGTGGGAAACAGAGCCTCAGGAACAGAACTGGCTCTTACCTCTGAGCCACAGAAGCTTCATTATATGTGAGTCCAGCCTATTGGGCAACATCAGATCTCTCACATACAGGAACCGTTTCCTGTCGTTGAGACCGGGCATATATTTGTCATTGTGTGCTGAATGATCTCATAGCTCCCAGACACCTATAGAGCCCAAATCTACTGCATAGTACAGATGGTACTTTAAGCCTACCGGTACATGGGAAGCCTGGCAATGAAACATTTACCAAAGAGTCCATTATTCTTTAATCTTGGTGCGATTCAATATTTTGTACAGAATCAGATGATCGAGTATCTCAATATATGTACTGTTTGTTCTGATACAGAGCTAACATTTACAGCATGCAGTCACTAGCTGAGGTGTCTGAAATTCTGCAGCTGTGTGTGAGAGCGGGATAATACAGCAATCAGAGGCCATGTAGAGCCACATTAAAATCCACACATTCTCAGTTCATCCCCCATTACAGCCACCGTGGGCCACTAAATGATCTCCAGTGCTGGGTTATATGAACTGCTCAGTGGTGACCGGCCAGACACATAGGCGTTAATTCAGCCCTGGAAATTTAGCTCTATGTGATCACACGCTCAGCTGAATTAGTCACTTATTGTCTTTATTTTTGAGTGACTAGCATGTCTGGGTCAACAAGGGTGGAGTTTTATAGCTAAACGGCAAACCGTGACATTACACCTCATTTCACGTCAACGAATCGATGAATTAAAAAAAGCAAACCGCTTTAATTACACAATTCTCAGCCAGACGCCCAGCTTTAGCTAGACTAGCATAATGTTTGCTAAATCGTTACAAACCACGATAGTTTCTTTAGACATTGTACATAAACATTCTAGCTAGAGGGCTTGAGTAGCTATGTAATGTTAGATAGTTAGTACAAGAAAGATAGCTCAGTATTAGCAATAAGATTAGTAAAGCTAATTTTTGTGAGCAGTCTATTAGCATTCAGATCAGTAGAGATAATTTTGTGTGTTCTGTACTTTTTAGTAGCTTAGAACTAGCATGAGTTGAGGTGATTAACAGAAGATTTAGTAACTATGCGTCTCATATTCATTCACTCATTTATAATCTTCTGCTTAATCCACACGGGGTCACGGGCTAGCCTGTGCCCACCCGGCACCTCTGGGCGCAAGGGCAGGAACAAACTTAGACGGGGAGCCAATCCATCGTAGGACACACACACACTAAGGGTCACTTTTAAAGACACCAATTAACCTATCACGCATGTCTCTGGACTGTGGGAGAGAACCGGAGTACCCGGAGTAAACCCGTGCAGACAAGGGGAGGATATGCAGACTCCACACAGAAAGGACCCAGACCGCTCCACCCTGGACTTTCTTGCTGTGAGACAGCGGTGCTACCCATCGAACCACCGTGCTGCTACCATATTTTGTTACTATATATGCAAATAATTCCTACATCCTACAGAAAAGTTACAGAAAGAAAGAAAGTCTTTTCTAATGTTACGTTTTTGGTGAAGCAACTTGTGATGATGTTTATTATGAGGTGGTAGATGAGTTTAAACCTGACCTGACGTTGCAGGTTAACGTTATTTCATTAGCCCGTCATGGTTAGGAGGAGAGGGAATGTTTAGCAATGGTAGATCTTTAAATATTAATAGCATGGTCAATCCTAATAAATAAAGTCTAATATGTCTAACAGCAGTTGTTTTCAAGCTATCTATAAGTCATTGAGAGTCAAATGGATTTAATTGTGGGTACATTTCTGTCATTTTTTTTTTGGCTCTGCTCCCCAGCTGAGGTTCTTCCTTGAAGAATATAGCTGTGCACAAAACCAAATCTTCCAAATAAACCTCAGCTGAGCTTGAAAATACTCCTTTCTCTGTAGTGTGCAGCCAATAGATCTTTGTCCTGCTGAGTGTGAACCAATAGTGCATGCGCCCTGCTGAGAATGAGCCAATGGCTTCCATCTCCAACCAACCACCCATTCGGTGGTCATCCTAAATCTTCAGCTATTTCTAATCTCATATTTAGATTCTCCACTGAGCGTGTAATCCAGACATAAATTACTCATGACCGTGCTGTTATTTAGATGGCGATGAACAGACTGCAGAGGCTATTTCTGTCCGTCAATGTACGCTTCCTCTTTACAAAGGTAACAGTGTGTGCAGTGTCAGCTTTAATGCTCTATGTCTGGCTGCTATATGTGTGCATTCATGCAAGTCTGCATCAATATATGGCCACATTTTGTGACTCAAGACAGTCGACTCCAACAGTCCGCTGGGACTTCCACATAGGGGCACTCCCTCACAAAAGACTAATTGAAGCAGCATGGCTCAGGAAGCCCTACCCAAACCCTTAGAATACTCCTGACTGTACCAAAAGAGAAATACCTACACTCCCATCCCCTCCTCAACACAACACCATTGCCATATTTAACGCACTCATTGAGAGAGCCTCTGCTCAACCGAAACAGACTCCTGCTGTTAAATACCGCTTTACAAGAGGTATCTTTAAATTGAAATTTCCACCAACTCTAAACTAACATTGTATTATACAGGTGACCTGGTAGGTTTAGTTTATGTATGTAACTGTTAATTGACAATTCCAATAAACGTACAATAGGAATCTAAGAAATGGGTTTTCAGTTTTCAGTTCACGTGGCGATACGGTTCCAACTCTGTCTGGCTCATATCCGGCTATATCCATATCATTAGTACTTATTAATTTATATATACAGATATATATATATATACAGTGGATTCCGGTTAATTGGATCACCGGTTAATGGGACGAGCCGCTTATTCGGACCAAATCCTAAAGTACAGAAACAAGTCCTATTATAAACAAGTAATTTTATTCGCTTATTTGGACCAAAATTCCGCTTAATCAGACCAAAGAACGTAAGAGTGAATAAGAAATACGTAATGTCCGTGAAGAAACTCTTCGTCTCTGGCATAACTACCTGAAAACTAACTCTCGAGTCTCTCCCCAGCCCTCTACTGCCACCTACAGGTCTTTGCCTTTTTCCATTTACTACAGAAAAAAAGCCACAAGTCGCCACTTAGCCACAGCAAAAGCACGTCAGCTCACAAGTTCTTCAAACATTGATTGGAATTGAGTAAGAACTTGTTTTTTACAGTATTATTACTTCGCATGCTGAGTATCTATACATTGTGTTGGAGATCG